>CABHPH010147008.1:0-73860 GCA_902168325.1 Peromyscus nudipes | reverse complement strand
CTGAGAATTCTGGGTAACTGATTATTTTTCTGTTCCTACAGCACCTAGTTCAGAAAATTAGTCACAGTAGAAACAGGACTCAAAGAGGTTGAGAGTAAAGTATGAAGGCTTTATAATCTTATGAGCTATGTGATCTTGTAGTGTTGATATTGATGAGGTTGAAATTGTTAGTGGCACATACACATAAGTTATTGCCACTGAATAGTGTCAGTAAGACAAAAACTAAGTGGTTCAAAGGGTCTGATATGAACCTACTCATTCTCGGATTATCAGAACAGCTCTGTACTCAAGGCTGAGGTTAACAACCTGGAACCCAGAAACCTCTGTCTTGGACACTGTTGCTGTCATTTCTGTAATTCTGTTCTCGCACAATATAAGGCCATGGAAACCAACCTGAGCCCTCAGTGATGCAAACACTACAGTGTATAACTGAGACTACATGGCATTTCTTATTTTGTCCCTTGTCTCCTACATACTTAAAACTAAAAAAACAAAAAACAAACAAACAAACAAAAAAAACCTTATTTGTTCTAGTTTAGAATTTTACCCAGTGTTTGTCTCTGGCTGGCACCAAGCAAGTGAAAAAGAAATTGATTTTTATTTGATTGTTAACTCAACAATTATTTAATTCCAAGGGGAAAAATGAAAGCATTCCCCTCTCCCATTATTATTTCCCATTTGCCATTCATTTCTCTATCTATACTTTCATTTCCCCAAAGAGATGAATCAGTCCAAAGTTATGAGACAGTTATATACAATTAGAGTTAGCATTTCAGACTTGGGAGGGGAAATAAAAGCTGTATAGTCCAAGTAAAGCTTCTTCACTTGATATGTTTTTCATCTCTCTGAAAAGGAATTGTCTCTCTCTGAATGAAAGATTTTGTCCTCTTATGACCACTTCCTCTCATAAGTCAGGCTCACAGTTCAACAAAGTGGGTATCAGCTTCACTAAGTTTGTTAGAATGCTGTGTTGATAGTAAGAATTGAAGTGAGCCCTTCAGAATAGAGGTAATCCTCAGTAGAAACCCAATTAAGTGAAGTATGATTGGTTAAATAGGTACATCATTACTTGGTAACTATACTATACCTGGTCCTTCACTCACGATCATTTGACTTAGCATGCTTGTTCTCATGATGATGTAAAAAATGTTATGTGGTCAATAGAAACCACACTTCAAAGTCTGAATTTTGATCATTCAAGGTAGTGACTTGCAGTTTAATGCTCTCTCACAATATAAGGTAATGGAAGCCACCTTGAGTTCTCAGCTGTGCTAAAACTGCAGCGAGTAACCGAGGCTACATGCTCTACTGTGTTGCCAGCATTTTAAAATATAATGTCCATATTTTATCATGGCTAAAATATACCCATAAGGGAGCATACATGAGCTCTTCGCATTTAATTGTAAAATTGACCCTATACTGGATGATCCTCTTCAGTTAAAAGTTACAGTAACTATTTTGGGCACTTATAAAATAGGCACAGCTAAATTGTGAGGGATCAGTGTATTAACTTTACCTTTGAACTATTTTATTCTTTGCTTACAAGGGTTGTATTAGAGGATGTGTTCAACTTTGGTTGTGAAGCATCTTTCAATGATTTGGCAAACATGTGTAGGCTTAACAGCCATTGAAATAATCACCAAATACCCTTGACTTCAAAAACTATCATTTTTAATGTGGAAAGTGGAATAAATACCTTTTTGGTCAAGTAATTTTCTTCAGATAACATGTTAAATCAATGACATCTTCATAAGTAGTGAACAAATGACTCTAGAGTTTACATAATGGCAAGAACACATCATGACTGTACACTGTACACACACACATACACACAGTGCTATGAAGAACGTAAACAAAATGTAATTGTAACATTTTGAGAATGAGTAAAGGGTATATGGATCCTGTATAGTACACATATAGTACCTTTTCCATAGTTTTTGTGTAGATTTTTAAATGCCAATACTACATAGTCCATGTAGGTTTCATGACAATAGAGAGTGAGAAATATTTTTTGAAGTATGCTTTCTACACTTAGAAATATTTAATTTCTTCTGTGTTTTATTTAAAGTACTGTTTAAATAGAGACACTTTTTTTTTTACAACAAAACTGTGTGATTTCATGTGATGTTTTTGTAATGATGATTTGTCAGGAGGGTGATCAATGTTGTCATGGTCAGCTGTGGTGTGTAGCAGCATAGTAACTCATAAGTTTCTCTGTCAGAATTGGAAGTTTGCTGATGAATGAGTAGTGTCCTGGAAACTGTAAGAGTGGAATCCACCCTCGGTAATCTGAACCAAATAAATTTTAGTGTACAAATTCTTAGTCCGTGAACCTTACCACAAAGCTATTATGGAAAAGACAGCAACTGCTAGGACTACAATTTACTATGCGGGAGGGGAGAGAGAGAGAGAGAGAGAGAGAGAGAGAGAGAGAGAGAGAGAGAGAAAGAGAGAGAGAGAGAGAGAGAGAGAGAGAGAGAGAGAGAGAGAGAAGAGGGAGAATAAATGTGAGAAAAGTAGTAAAAGTGAGGAAGTGAGGCAAGGTTGTAAAACACGTCCCTTTTGGCATTCTGTCCAGAAGGCAAGTGCAGAGGAAGGAGATAGGTCTGAGTGTAGTGGTTCCTGAGTTGCAGAACGTTTGACACCATAACCTCCTGATGAAATGAATGGGTAGTTATTCCACTTTCAGTGTTTATATTAAATACAGAGGGAGTATAAATCTGTGGGTTACATTTGACTCCTTAACATTAGTATGTTTAATATTTCAAATTAATATTGGCTGTCTGAAAGGACCTAAGATTTCTTGTGTTATACTAATGTTTTTTTGATTTCTAGCAGTAGTGACTGATATCTACAGTATTTTATCTCGAAGATCCTTAGAAAGCACATCATAGTGCCCTGGTTATTGGAACGTACTGTCTCTGGGGTATTTGAATATTTTCTAACTGAGTTGCCCACACTTACAGGTTTTTTCTTTTGATTTATAATTTCTAGTTGTGGAAGACTTCACCTTCCCATGTTGCTTCTCAGAAACTTAGTGAAAAAGACACACACCATTCATTCCATTATGTGGTACTAATTTTCTTCTACAACACAGCTAGATTTTTTTCCTTTCTTTCCCTCTCTATAATCTAATCATTCATTTTTCAAAATGAGAATGAATACAGAATTCAAGAATAGCCCTGGATATCAGGAAGATATAAAAACTAAGAGAAAACTAAAACCAAGATAAGAGGAAGAATACATTCATTAGAAATTTAACTAGGTTCTACAAATGAAACATATCTATTTATTTCTTGGTATTTTGGAGTGTAGAGGTTAGAGAAAGGTAAATTCATTGTAGATGTTGCTATAAAAAGGGAAGAAACACATATTATTTGTTATCCCTTTAAAAGTTTACTACAGCTACCTGATTGAGACACATAAAATGCACGAATGTATTTCAATTTAATTGGCCTTTTTGTCTGATTTAAACAAATTTTAAAACAACAAAGGGGATTTATTGACCACCTCTTGAGGTATAATCCACATTTGTGCCTTTTGAGGGGTACAATTACAGAACAACACACATATCTCAGTCCCAGAAGATGTGCACAGGGAACAAGTTTGAAATCATGCAAGAGTGTATGCTTGGAAGAGCTCACCTTAAATATAACTTAATTAGTTTGAATTTATGAGTCTCTGGTAGAAAATTGAGCTTACTTTTCTATTTTAGAAAGGATATAAAATTCTGGTCTAGTCTATTTGAGGGAGTAAATAAGTCTCAATCCTTTTAAAGAGTTAGATGAGTAGCAAATACTTGGGAGAATAGCAGTGCTTGGAGAGAATCCATACAACATAAAAATCAACACAGGATCTGTTAAGAGACTTTATCACTTATATTTCATTATAAAACATAAGGAAACATAAAATGAATATATATCTTCAAACAAAGAAGAAAGTGGTAAATTTATGTAATGTACATTTCATTTCAATATGCCTTAGAAGTTACAGCTGTCAATTTCTCTTGCAAAAGATGTTGCAGATGCAAATCTGACCTACTAAATGTTGACTCAAACTTTGTTAATCAAAGATTTAGACATTTTTATTTACTTTCCAGATGTTGATTTTTCTTAAGAAATATGTGTCTCAGGGCTGCTTTCACATCCTTATTTCTCAGGCTGTAGATCATCAGGTTGAGTGTGGGTGTCACAAGATTGTTCAAAATCTGAATTATAGCACCAAACAATGGGCTGGGGTTGGGCTGCAGGTAGATGATGATGACTGGTCCGTAGGCACAGACAATGGCAGTGAGGTGGGCACTGCAGGTGGAGAACGCTCTCTGCCTGCCTTCTGTTGAGCGGATTTTTGAGATAGAGATTCCGATTCGAGTATAAGACACAAGGATTAGGAAAAAACAAATGAGAGATAAAAGACCAACGTTTGTAAAGCCCACCCTCTGTGCTAGAGAGGGGTCCTCACAGGCCAGGAGTAACACTGCAGGCATGTCACAGAAGTAATAACCCACCTCACTGGGGCCACAGTAGGGCAACTGGAAAGTGAGGGAAGTTAGGATAATGGAGTGCACACAGCCACTCATCCAGGTCCCTGTGGCCAAGACACAGCACACTCTGTGGTTCATGATGACCGTGTATCTCAAAGGGAAACAAATGGCAACAAAGCGGTCATAGGCCATCACTGTGTACAGGAAGCACAATGTGCAACCCAGACAATGATAGAAGAAGTGTTGTACAACACAACCCTGGAAAGAAATCCCTCTACCCTGTCCTGAAAGATATGACAACATCTTTGGAGCTGTTGTGGAACAGAAACCCAAGTCAAAAATGGAGAGGTTTCCCAAGAAAAAGTACATGGGTGTGTGGAGTCGCTGGGAGGAGATGACTGCAGTAAGAATGAGCAAGTTTCCCAGGAGGGCACAGGCATACAGTGCTGAGAACAGGAAGAGCAGGACCTTCTCCAGGCCTGCTGTCTCAGGGATGCCCAGCAGGGTGAATTCTGTCACCATGGTGTAGTTTGTCATGTTTATGGAAGAATCAGCTCCTGGAAGTCTGTGGAAAGAAATTCTTGGTAAAATTTATTATGTATGTGGATTAGATGAGTTTAATTCACCAGAGTGGAAGAGAAAAAGATACTGATATTTACAGAGAGATGTTCTAGACAGAATTGCTTTTCCTGTTGATGGAGTATTTTTCTCAGTCAGGCACCTGGTTGCAGATGGTCTTCCTAATATTGTCACTCAGAAGTTAACTTCCAGAGCAGTTGCAGATGGTGTCTTAACAATCTCTCCCAGAAAGTAACTTCCAAGGGTAATCACCTATCTTCCCCTATTCATATACATGGTCCCATTCCATCATTCCAGATGCTCGTGATTCTAAAATAAAGAAAACACACTAGGATTAAAGTTGCAGGGAAGATGGGGCAAATGGCAGGAGTGTAAAAGGATAAGAAAAAGTGGGGAATGAGAACAATCAGGATGCATTATACACAGTTTTAAAATTTTCCAAGGAAAATTTTAATTAGTGAAAAGTTTTGCTTCCAATCACATTTGCACCCGGGGCCTAGAACTACAGGTAAAGAGAATCAGAACCAACAGCATTTATGACAGAAATTACAACAGCAAAGGATATACCTCATGATTTTAAAATCAAAATCTGCACATAACTGGAGCTGGAAGTTGAATGAATACACTAAAGTTTTCTTACACAGCAGCATGAATGTTTGCTTTTACTATTTTTGTGAAAAATGAGGATTTGTGATTTTTACATGGGAAAATTCTGTGGATTGCAGGAAGGAAAGTTGAGCACAGTGACTGAAGTCTCCAGAGTTACTTTTATAATAGCAGAGCTTCACCTACTTCTGCTTCTTGGAAACATAATATACACCTCACACATACACACATGAACACACAGATGCACACACAGACAGACAGACATTCACAGAGACACACGCACATACAAACGCTCTAGTCCAAACCTCACAATTCATAGTGTGTTAAATTTTTAAGGGTATTTGTCACATATGTCACATATAATTATATGAGGTTCAAAAAAAGCAACCTAAAAAACATTTTATTGCCCAATTATATGGCAGAAACAGGATGCACAAAGATCATAATGCAAACAATGAAGTCACAGATATTTAAAAAGGTATGAACTTCTTCTGCTTTTAACGAAGAAAAGTGCATCGAATTTTATAGGTTCGTCTGTGAACATAAGAATGTATCATCAGTTGCCAACTTCCCTTAACTATCTATTCATGATTATTGAAGTCACTCATACAGTAGATATACTGATGTTCCAGATTATTTCCTTGGGCATGAAGGACAAGAAAGAGAGGCTACCTAAAAGAAAGACTTTAGCATTCTATGTGGAACAAAGAAGCTACTGTTGCTACTATATCAGGCTGCAAAGTCTAGTTCTGGAAACATATTTGTGTTAAAGAGAAGGGTGGGCACAGAAAACACTCCTTCTGAGTTGTCATATTTTGAAATTTTCTGATACTTTCATAGTTTTTCAGTTTTCCAATACAGTATAATCCTTAAATTACAGGTTAACTCAGAAAATCTATTGCCTAAAACTCTGTGTGCTCTCCCATACCCCCCATAATATGTCCTTAGTGACTGGGAGACTGAGCACTCTGATAAAGGTGAAGGAGACATTTGGGCACTTACTGAGACAATAGGAAGCCTAGTGTGATGGATGGTGTTATTGAGCACTCTTTTCCTGTGTACCTCCAGCAGAAGGAAGGAGCCTCACCATCCTTCAGTCTGTAAACTGGAACTGATAATGCTTCCTCCTCATTATATCAGTTTCCAGTAGAATTCCACACATCTAAGTGTGCTTCAGCTCCCTGGCAGCAATTTCCTGTTTGGTTCCAGGAAATGCAATAATTCACAAGACAAGAGATTTTAAATAATAGCGATCATCCTTTGGGTATCAATTCCCAGAGGAAGGAGTCTTATTGAAAAAGCATCTCATTAACTCCTTGCTTTAATTATGTGGTGGTGGTGGTGTAGGGGGGAGTATTTCAAAATCTTTTGTGAATATTCTTATGGACTAATATTATTCAATAATGTTCACTTGAAACCTCAATATTTTTCTCACATACTTAACCTGTGGCTAAAGATTTTCAAAGCTGATAATTCTGAAATTCTATTTGTCACATACTGACATATATGGCGAGGTAGTGTTCTCTGAAGGTGGGAGAAGTGCTTTCTCAGAAAATGTTCTGTTAGCTGAGACCTGCAGTATGAATCAGCAGATGGGGTAGGGAGGGACAAAGCAATTTCCCAGCCGAGGCATGGGCATGTACACTGTGCATGATGGAAATGAATTCAACATACTTAAAGAATTTAGGAGCTGAGCCTTAATATCATAGTCTCTGTAGGTAGGAAGTTTTTGTCCCACAAGCCACTCCCAAGTAACCACACGGAGGCTTAATATTAATTATAAATGCTCATCCAATAGCTCAGACTTGTTTCTAGCTCACTCTTACATTTTCAATTAACCCATATTTATTTTATCTATGCTTTACCACGTGGCTTGGTACCTTTTCTCAGTATGACATGTCCATCTTGCTTCCCTCTGTGTCTGCTTGCTGCTCCTTTGACTCCACCGTTCTTCTTCCCAGCATTCTCTGATTGGCTCTCCCCCTAACCTTATCCTGTCCAATTGCTGGCCAGTCAGATTCTTTATTAAACCAATTACAGTGACATATATTCATACAGTGTAAAAAAATATTCCGCAAGCCTCTATTTTCAGTTTCTTAGGAGTCTGAGGGAATAGGATCACAAATGCAGACTTTCCAGAATTGCTAGGGGATGGTCCTTCTGTATGGTGTGAATATGCATTTCTCTCATTAGCTGATAATAAAGTTGTTTTGGCCTATGGCAAGACAGGACAAGGATAGGCAGAAGAGTCAAACTAGGACTCAGAGGAAGAAGGCCAGGGTCCTGACAGGCTGCAAGCCACCCAAGAAGCAGGATGCTGAGGACTAGTAAGCCATGGACCGCCTGGCCATAAATAGATGAATAGGAATGGGTTAATTTAAAAGTAAGAGCTTATTAATAATAAGCCCGAGCTACAGCCTGAACATTTATAATTAAAGTATAAGCCTCTGTTGGTAATTTGGGAAGCAGCTGTTAGTTATTCGGGAGTTGCAAGTGGGATAGAAACTCCACCTCTGTTTGCATATGGTACCCAAATGTTTGCCAAGAATTTCCACATAAAGCCTGAAACGCTTTAAAAAGGATTCTAAACACACAAAACTGCATCAAACTCAGCTTCTTGGTAACCATTTTTCCTTGGGTAGGTTCTGTTTGCTAGTGGCAAGCAGAGGCACAGCTCCTTTAAAAAACAGTTTCCTGACTCAGTGTCTGTGGCAAAAATGAGTAGCTTTTTAAAGAGGCCCTGCTACCAATCACTTAAATGGAGTTTGTGAGCAGTGGGTGACATGCTACTTGGTGACAGCATAGATGTAGAAACTCCCTAGAGTTGGGGTGATACACATGGATCCAGCCAGTACCTCCATCATAAAGCTAGACTCTCAGGAAGCCAAGGAATGGTGGGGCCAGCTGATTTGGTCATAGTCATGCCACTTGGGAATTTAAAGACACATGTGGTCAGAAAAAGACATGCTGTAAAGACAGATTCAGAAAAAAAAAAACCTCTAAATATGTTTAAAAAATATGTGTAAGCTTGGGAGAAAGAAGAGAAAGGGTAATTGCTGTGGGATGTTCTGTATGGCAAATGTGTTGCTCTGATTGGTTAATAAATAAAACACTGATTGGCCAGTAACCAGGCAGGATGTATAGGCAGGACTAACAGAGAGGAGAATTGAGGGTCACAGGAAGGCAGAGAGAGAGGCCTGCCAGCTGCCGCCATGACAAGCGAGATGTAAGGTACCGGTAAGCCACGAGCCACGTGGCAACTTATAGATTAATAGAAATGGGTTAATTTAAGATAAAAGAAGTAGATAACAAGAAGCCTGCCACGGCCATACAGTTTATAAGTAATATAAGCTTCTGAGTGATTATTTTATACATGGGTTATGGGACTGTGGGGGCTTGGTGGGACCTGGAGAGAAGCTCTCCAGCTACAGGTAATAACAGTCATAAAAATTGATTTAGAAATAACAAGGTCCTTAAAAAGGAAATAGAGTAACAAAAATATGATAAGCCACATAAAATGGATAATATATGGAGAGTCTGGATACTGTATGTTATTGTGATGTCTTTAAATATTTTGATGGCTAATGAACAAATGATAACTGCTGAGAGACATTATAAAAGTTGCTAGATTAAATCAACCTATATATTTTAAAATTGTCTTGACTTCAAAATTTAAGTCAAGAGATAGGTTGTTTTGTGAAAGAGGTTCTGTTTTTGTTTCCACAGGAAATGAGAGGCTCTGGATTCATTCTGGGTTAAGAAAAATCAGGTTTGATCAAGGAACACCTCCTGAATTCCTAACTACAGACATGGGAAAATAAACCTAAAGTAACTACAAGACATGTAACTTATAATTTTACCTGCTCAGAGGTAAAATAAAATAATTATCTTTGACTGGCTTATGTACAATGCACAGTTTATATTTGTATTAATATGGAGATGCATGTTTCCTTTAAAAGTTTATATATTTTTAGAGCAAGGGGATCAGACAGCAATAAAAACGATTGCCCAGATGACCCAGCATCTAAAACAGCTTCAAGGCAGCTAACTAAGATGATCCAGCCTCACAAAATACTACAGCTAAGTTTTAACAATTATCTTAAGTTTTGTCAGGGTCCCAAATCATTATCAGTGCCCCCAATCAGCAGGAAGGAGTCTAGAGAACTATGCCCACATTCCCCAAAAATGGATTATAGATGTTTGTCTTTGTTTAGAGGGTTGATTATAAATTGTTATTGGTCATAGTCAATCACTTTCTAAAGAAGAAAGGAGAATATGATATAAAAATGATAGGGGAAAGGATAGACTATTATGACAGAAAAAAGGTAGATTATTGAATCTACTTTAATCCAAAAAACACCTGTTATCTCAAAATATTTTACATTGTTATGGATTTTAGTTTATTGATATAAATTTAAAGTCAATTTTGTTATACTGTAAGTATATTTCTACTCTTGTTTCAGGTTTTGTGTTTATGCAGCTTATTTAAAAATGTAATGTATAATTAAAAATACACATTAATAGTCATCTGTAATAGTCAAACTTACAGTCATGTTAGTTGGGTTTTTTAGGTATACAAAGATATATTTCAATTAGATAGGTAATCTTCAAACACTTCAAAGACCTACAGAATATGGCATTTAAAATGTTTCAGTAACTTAAGGCTTTTCATGACAGTGAGACACATCTGCTCCTGACAGCTCTGATTTACTTCAGAGAAGATGATGGGCACCAAAGACAGACCATATGGAGTTTGTTTTCTTTTTGGCACAACTGGCCTATTGGGCAAGAGATTACCTTTGCTTTGACTGCTGACAGTAAGCACACTCTCTATTCTTGACAAGCAAGAAGCAAAGAAAAGCGACTGCCAAACTTTGCCAAGGCAGGGTAGGAGAGTCCTTCAAATTTTCCTGCTTCTGAAAAAGGTCTGTCAGATATTCTAGGCCTGTAGGCCAAAGATGGATGCCCCAACATTTCAGAGAAACTTTGGGTGACTGTCCAGGCTGCCTGATGTCCTTGTCATTAGGTAACATTTCAAACTTCTAAAGACTTTGATGGAGTCAAAGACTAGATAATCATAGTTATAATTTTTCTTAGTTATGATAAAAGGGTAAATTAGATATAAAATTTTAGACTCACCAAGATAGGAGAGATAATTAAATGTTTTCTCTGATTTTGTCAAATACAAATAGACTAGATATTATACCTATAATCCTTGCTTGATAAATGTTTTGTTATATTTAATCTTACTATCTTAAAGTTAAAACCTTTATTTTGATTAGACCGAAAGGGCAAAATGCTATGGAATGGTCCTTTTGTATCCTGTGAATATGTATTTCTCTCAGAGAAAGAGGGGTGGGGATGGGGCAGATGCCATGAGCCACCCAAGAAGTAGGATGCTGGAGGACTGGTAAGCCATGGACCATGTGACAATAAATAGATGGATAGGAATTGGTTAATTTAAATGTAAGAGCTAGTTAATAATAAGTCTGAGCTACCAGCCGAGCATTTATAATTAATATGAGGCTCCATGTGGTAATTTGGAAAGCAACTTCTGGGTATTTGGGAGTTGCTGGCAGGACAGAAACTTCCACCTACACTGAATGACAGAGTATATTCAAGGTTAGCACAGAAAACCTGTTTAGACCATGTCTCTAAATAAGAAATTAAAATGGATAGGAATAGAGCTCATCTTAAGTGTACTTATTTGTAATGTGATTGCTTAGCATGGGGAGGGCCACAGGTTTGATCCATAGTACTGCAGAGGAAGGGGTGTTAGGGGTTATAGAAAGAGAGCTCCAAGTAAGATAAAGTCAGAGAGAGAGAAGACAGCAGATGATGACTGAAGGTCCCATTGTTTACATTAATCAGGTTGTCTCTGATTTAAGGAGTAGATGAAATGCTACCATTTCAAGCAGGACTGTTTCAGTACATTGTAGGTGAGAAAGTATATGAAGAGATGATTACATCTACAGTACAAAGACTAGTTCTGGGGAAGAAGATACGACTCAAATAGTCAAGATCCTTACACTAGAGACTTATCAGACACTTGGTCAGGAATGAAGGAGAAAGAATAGTTATTAGTTCAGAGAAATGTAATCTTTAGTGTATATGGATAAAGAGCTAGTTAGCCTAAAATGATGGTACCAGAGTTGATCTTTATTTCCAGATGAGAAAAATGAAGCTGATAAGGTGGAAAACCAACTAATAAGAAATTAAAAAAGAGAGAGAGTGATTTGTATAAAACAAAAGAAAATGTTGTAGGAATAAAGCCAATGAGGAGAAACCTAAATTAACCATGGCTAAGAAGAGGGACCATGAAGGATATGAGGACAAGATTACAAAATTCAGTGATATAAGTAGGATAAATATAGTGGTTAGATATTTTAGGAGATAATGATGGTCACCATTTTCAGTTTTAGTAAATTTTGTTCTATTGTGCAAAGATGGGTGAACATCTGAAGTAGGATCCTGTTTCTTTCCACAGTGTATACTGTAAACATTCTAACACCCCCAATTCTACAAAATGATCTACAAAATGATCACACGGCAGTTTAGCTCAGACACACTTAGAGTGCACCCACAGAGCAATTGCATGTGCTTGGTAAGGATTATGATGTGCTAACTGGGAACACACTGCTAATGCTGTAAGCACTGTTTCTCAGTAACCCTGCTTTCTATTGCTTGGATGCTTCCTGGCTGTGCTACATGGAGGTTGGGAAAGAATTCAGATAGAGTGGTTCGAGAATCTCCAGGGATATAGTTATATTAAAATAAGATATCTCACTACCTCAAAAGCATGCGGCCTTGAAACAGGCAGCAGCTTTAAAGATGGAGCTTTAAACCTCTTATAGTGTGTGTGTTTCAACAGTATGGAATGCATTCACATTGTTATGCAATCTACAGAACCCTTCCATTATGCAGAATTGAGACTTAAACATGCTGAAAGTGTCATAGTGATGACCATGATTATGCAGAATAACTTAAAATCAGTTTTAAAAGGAAGTGAAAACCATGAGAATGCTGGACGTAGGAGAAATAGTCTTCAGGGAAGAGCACCAATGGACTATCCAGCACCACATGGTCAGCCCTGAAGACATGCACATATTAGCAACATTTTCTAGACTGTGCAGGTTATATTTAGGAATATATGCATATATAATTTACAATGATCAGTGAAAAGAGACATCAGGGGGGTTGGGGATTTAGCTCAGTGGTAGAGCGCTTGCCTAGCAAGCGCAGGGCCCTGGGTTCAGTCCTCAGTCCAGAAAAAAAAAAAAAAAAAGAGACATCAGGAAAGTGAAAGAGAAAGACGAGGTATATGGAAGAGTTTGAAGGCAGGAAAGAGAAAGAGAAATAAATATATATTATATATATATTATATATATAATCTCAAAAGAAAAAAAGAAAATATATCCATTAAACCAAAGCTCCTTCTTCTGCTTCTATAGTCTCCCCAAGTTTCCACCCCTTGCTAACCATCATTCTATCTCATTTTTAAATAAAAGAAACTCATTCTAGAGTCTAAAATGGCTATGTTCATTTTACTGTGATTGTCTATTCCCTCTTAGCTTACTCTCCTCGAGGATTGTCCATGTGGGTGAGGGGTAACACATGTGTCAGAACCTCCTTGCTGTTCACATCTGAAAAAGTTCCTTCGTATATCCATTGTATAATATATTGAGACGATCCATTCATAAACTCAGACATTTTCCATTCCTAGGCTTTGTGACTAATACTGTTATGAACACAGAAACACAAGTAGTTCTTCAGGATCTTACTTTTGAGTATTTTGTATATACAATAAGAATTTGAATTGATTGATTTTATTATTTTATTCTTCCTTATTTTTAAGGAACTATGATGCTATTTCCATTCTGACTTTCCAATTTTATATTCTCATCAGTACAAGAGCATAGAAGAGCATAATTTTTCCATCAACAAAAACCACTACTTTGTATTTTAATAGTTTCCTTTCTAATAGTATGTATTTATATATATCTAGAGAATTAGTTTTAAATATTCTAATGTTGGGTGTTATAATTGGAGATTATTTAAAATGTTTGGAGCTTTTGATACAGTCATTGAGAAATTTATTTAGAAGGAGTCAAAGAATGAGTGTTTATTCATGTTTTGACTTTCAAATATCTGTATATTTCTAGTATAGGTATTCTTCCAATTTAGAACACTGTTCTGCATAAAAATGTGTTATTAATGTTCTTTCTTCTTATGCCAATAAATATATAATCCATGTTTTGAAGGGAGTCTTTATTTCTTTTTCATTGCCATAAAAAATTTCCAGGGACTGGCTATAGTATAAAGGGAAAACATTTATTAGATCACAGTTCTGGAGGCCAGGATAACGTATAATTTAAAAACCACAGATGAAAATAATATTAGGAAAATGTGGGTATAATCCCAATAATCACACCTCCTTTTTGCTCCTCAGATTCTGAAAAAATTGGGAAATAACTTTCATTTGCAGTCTTGTAGACATGAAGTAAGACAACAAGGGTTGGTGGGAGAACCAGCTGAACAAGATAACAACTGATAATTAGGACATTTCCACAATGGATGGGAAGGCTTTGGTATGATGGGGCAACTGCTAGGCTATCTAAGGGATAGGCTTAGGAAGGTAACATCAGGGTTAATGCAGGCAGTGAGATGAAGGAGTGGGAGCTGCTATGACTTCTTGGAACTGCATCTATAACCTAGGAGCTGGGTCAGTGATTGATAATCAGGGTTCCGTTATTGTGGAGCTCTGCCAGAAGTACCTGGGTGACATGGTTGTGACTAAGTACATGGCCACTGCACAAAAGGAGTGTGGACAGGATCGTGTCTAGTTCCAAAAGCATAATGTGGTATTCAGTTTTAATTAGATGATCATGGAGAGGTAATAAACTTGGAAATACTCTGAGAAGTGGTTCTTTTCAAGTCATTTTGGAAAGATGATGCACCTGGAACTCAGCCAGGAACCGCATCAATGCTGATGAGGCTGACATCATGTTCACTGCCTTTGGCATGGGATGAGGTAGACTTTGAGTTTCATCACAATCTATGTGTTCTAAATCAAAGATAGATTAGAGTTACTAAAAAAAAATCATACTCAGGGAAAAGACATTCAGTGGTGATCTTCATTGGGTGCATTTTATAGACATAATGAAATAAGCATATAAAAACAGAATTCTCAACTCTAGTTCTTCCTCCTCCAGTATCCCAGTGCATCCCACCACAGGTTGAGAATGCTGCCCTCTTGAAATATTAGGAGATCTTTTCTGACATTTCTGCCAGTTTCTGGATAAGGAATAGGTACAGAAATATCTGGAGACTAAAGTGATTGCCATCTGAAAACTCTTTAGGCACAGCCTGGAAGTACAGTGATGGATTCCCCTCACTGACAATGGGGAATTGACTGAGTCAGTGGTATCTGGGTACTTCGTGAAAAAGCACTCGGCCACCTGCCAGAGCAGCTGCTGCCCTGAGAAATGGTCAGTAATGGGACATTTAGAAGATCTGGGGCGGCCAAATGAAAATTCCCAAAAGCCTCCATTGTAGCCTTTGAGCCATCGGTGGGGAACACAAAAGCTATCCCCCCCAAAATAACTTTACTCTAGAGGCTAAGAAGTTTCAGAGTTGAGATGACATCACCATGAAAGAATTGCTAAAACATGATGCCAATACCAGGATGAAATCTTAAGTACCTTGCTTTGAAAACAGACAGACAAGCAGTGCTTCTGGGGTATAAGAGCATCAGCCATGCTGTGGAAACAGTCAGACAGTGTTTCTGAGGTGTAAGAGCATCAGGCACGCTGTGAAAACAGGCAAACAGTGGTTCTGGGGTGTTCAGAGCATTGGCCATGCTGTGGAAACAGTCAGACAAACAGTGATTCTAGGGTGTAACAGCATCAGCCATGCTGTGAAAACAGACAGCTGTGGTTCCTTCTCATGACAGCATCAAGCTGTTAACACAGTATGAAGAAAGGAGGCATTGGAGTTGGGCCCAGACCAGGTTCAGCCATCAGTAGATTGTTGCAGGAGACTAACTGTTCTTACTACAGGTGGAGAAATGGAGAGATTAAAATGCCCTAGTAACCTCTGTAGTTGGCTATAGCGCTATGTAGAAGGACTCTGGAATTGTAAAGGCAGAAGAACATAAAAAGTGTTACAGGCTTACCACATGTTTTCAGATATTCCATTGTGTGCCCATTAATGCATTTTTTCATTTAAATAAAGGAAATGAAGGTTTTTGGTAAGAGACAAAGTTTTGACTATCATTACTAATTCCACAAATTATTTCTGAACAGCATGCATTACACCCTTGAAAACTCTCCTTAAGGACCTCTTTACTTCCTTGTTCCTCAGTGAATAGATTAAAGAGTTCAGCATAGGTGAAACAATATTATTTAATATTTGTACCACAGAACCAAGCAGGGGGTTTGGTGTGCGCTGCAGTTAGATGATGATTATAGGCCCGCAGGCACAGAGGATGGCAGTGAGGTGGGCACTGTAGGTGGAGAATGCTTTCTGTCTGCCCTCTGCTGAAGGGATTCTCAGAATGGCAATCCCAATGTGTGTATAAGAGACTGTGGTGATATTTTATTTGTGCTGAAATGTGGTGATATTTTATTTGTATGTTAATAAATAAAGTTTGCCTGGAGATAAGAGGTCATAGCCAGCCATAAACCAAAGTCAGGTGGTGGTAGCACATGCCATTAATACAATCACATGGCATGTAGAGTCTCTTTGTGTTCAAGGACACAGCCAAGTGTGGTGACCCACGCCTTTAATCCTAGAGACCTGGAAGTCCATATAGACAGGTAGTGATGAGGAAGTGAGGTGGCTGGGCTAAGAGCCAATGAGAAGGCAGAAGAGCAAGGCAATAAAGGCACAGGTTAGATAGAAAGAAGCTGGTTCTCTCGGGGGAAGCCACGGCAGCTTGGTGAGTAAGGTTAGCTGGTGGCTATCACTATTTCTCTGATCTCTGCGGCTTTCACCCCTGTATTGGCTCTGTGTTTCTTATTTAATAAGACTGTTTAGAAATTCGTCTATAAGAGACACAAACATTGAAGAGAAGCATCAGACCAGCAATCCCACATTAGTGGAACCAACCTTCTGGGTCAGTACAAGAGAAGATTAAATTGCAGGAATGTCACAGATGGGGTAGACATGACAGGGACAATACTAGGTAAACTGATAGGTAAAAAAAATCTGAGCCTGTCCTGGAACTCACTCTGTACACCAGACTGGTCTTGAACTCACAGAGATCCACCTATCTCTGCCTTCCGAGTGCTGGGATTAAAGGCATGAGCCACCACACTGCTGGCAAGTTATTTTCATTTTCAATTGTTTCTCTCTTGATTCTCAGTCCCTGGATGTGCACAGAGGTTCTTTGTTGGGGGCTGGGGAGGGGAGTCTCTCCTGCTAATGAGAATTGAAATATGATTCTCTTTGTGCATTCAGACACAGAACATTATTGAACAAAAAAAATAAAGGGCTTTATTGATCCTATCAGGTTAGTCAAAAAAAAAAAAAAAAAGAACCTCTACAACACAGTGTTAGTAGATTTATCAGACCTCTTGTCTTCATTACTTCATTCTTGACCAACTATTTTTAAATTTTGTAGTCTGAGATGTTTATTTGCCAAGGAATATTCTTCTGCTCATTATAACTACTGTTTCTATCATAGTTACAGTTAATTCTCCATATGTTCTCTCTAGTATGATGTACTAAACTCAGTGTTGACTGAACTATGGTAAAGTATCCTTAGCCTCATAATAGACCATGTTCTCAAAGTGACCACTGGGACTTTGTGTAATCAGATGCTCTGGTGACTCCTTAAGCTTTGTCGCACAAAGGTTTCACTGTCTCCTTCCTTTGGAGAAGTTCTTTTCACATGCACCCATGTACTCTCTACATGCATATATATACATTGATAAATAGCTAAAACCTTTAAATATTATTCATTTTATTTTTATTTAATTAAATATTATTTAATTATTATTTATTAACACAGAATTCTGTTTCAGGCAAGCATAACATGTGCTATCCAGCTAGTGACATGTTAGGATACTCAAAGCAGAAACCTCCCTTACCAAACTACTAATTTCAATTGGAATAAAACTCCAGGTTCTGCTTCCATTTGCTGTAGATGAAGCAGGTTTTTCCAAATGTCTAGGTTTTTAGTGAAAAAACAAATGCCGCCCAGTAATTTTTCCATATTTACAGGCGTGATAGAGAAGTTGATTTGTGATTTGTGAGTTCTTCTTACAATATTAGTCAATAGTAAAATAACTAAATCTTTGACAAACCCAATAATGATTGCCAAGCAAAATTACTTTCAGTTGAAGACTGTGAGAACACTGGTTCCTGAGCTGTTTAGTTAGCTTATGTTAGTTTTTATTTTTTAATATCAGGATAATTTTAAGGTGTTTGTATCTCTGAAATAAGAGGTTAGTTCATTGAGAATCATGGTTAATTAACGTGAATTAACTCTGGTGTCAGTGACAAAGTTCAATAGTATATGAAATGCTTCTTCAATATCCACCACTTGAAGGTATTGTGCTTAGTGCTCATTAGCTAGTTTGGTCATATAGCTTGGAATGATTTGGGATTGAATAAAGATGTCCAAAAACTAATATCTTTTTAGTTCTGTGAGGCAACATTGCAATTGCTGCTCATTAGCTTAATGAGTATCACCAGTTCCTTCCAGTATCCACATGAGGAAGTATTGCTGCTCAGAATCAGGAGAGGAAATGTAACACAGAAGTTGAAAGGACAGGACAGTGGCACAGGCAGTGAATACGACTGTGGGACTCCAAGCACCACTTCTTCATTTTGATTTTTCTAAATCTAACGAAGGAGTGATCAACATCTCTGAGACACACACACTATGTGAGGAGAATATGTGGGAGAGATACATGGAGCCTTCTCAAACATTATTTGAAGGTAACAAAGTGTGGCTAAGAAACCACAAGTCAGTTGGTTTCACTTCTATGCTGGTGAATAGAAACACCTACAGAGATGTGTGTTTGCAATGCATGGAGCACAATACAAACTTGTTTACTCCACAGAGGGCACGGTAGTCTTATGCGGCACCACAAAGGGCACTGAAGAGTTATACAACATCTGAAGTTCATGGAGAACTGTTAATGAGAAACAACCTGATGTTAGTCCAAAATGATAACTGAAGGCCAACTTGCCTATCCAATGAGTTGATGGATTACTAAGAGTAGGATGCGTGAGCAGTCACTTACAGAAGCATTGATAACTTAAAGGCAACTGCATCACAGAGAAGCCCATCCCAGCCTGGATAGTTAACTCAGGAAAGATGCATTCCTGAGCTCCTAGAGGGACTTGTAAGCAACTAGCTCTGCTGGTCTGAGAGTTTCTTCTCACCACCAGTTTTTTATTTTTTAATGTAATGTCAGGATGGGGCAGTATAAGTCCTCTGCATTTCAGCTTTCAGGAAAAAATGAACTTGAAGGTTTTATTACTTTTATTATTGGAACATTATAAAACTAGGAAAACATGGAAATTGTGTGTACTGAGGGATTTTACCGGCCATCTTTCTGCTGACTTCCTCACCTTGACTACTAAAATTCAGTATACTTCAGTCTTTCTGGGGACTTGAAAGATGTTAGTCATGTTTCTATATGATTTTTATGCTTCTATTTAATTTCTATAGTTCTCTATAAATACATATATTCTATACATATTTGTTTACATATTTCCATAAATTTGATATTAATTGAAATAGAACATTTTATCCTGCTTATTTTCAGTACATTCTTGGCTTCTGTGCCTATTCTATTGGCAAACAACAACAACAAAAAAATCACACACAGCAACTTGTTGCCAGGCAACCAAAAGGCAGCTTCCTGAATCAACCAGCATGCTGTCCTCCAGCAGGCTACCATTTGACTTCATTCCAAAAAGGAACATAAATACATTACTCAGTAATACTTTGCATACAGCCAAAAATGCATTATCTCATCTGTCACCTTCATTAAATTATGTCTGGGCATGATATTTACTCTATCTTAATACAATGAACTGCAAAATAATTACAACACTGTAAAATATGCTAAGTAATAGAACACCAATTTTATTAATCTATAAAAGTGCATTAATTCTGATTGTGAATATTTCTATGTTGTAGAAATGAATTATTCTCTGGTTATTTCTTAAAGAAGTATAAGCCCCAAACAGCTTCATCTACAATTGCACATTGACCTTAATATGATGTTGATATGTCTTAACTGGGTCATGATTCCCTGTTGCTGTTCTCTGAGTTCATTCACTATTGAACAGTGTGAGGCTATTTTCCTACTTACAAGTTTCATTGTTCTAACACAGGGACTTTAATTTCTACTTTCCCAAGGGTAGAAATATGGATTTCATAATATCCACATGCCACCTAAACAGTTCAAAAACAAAAAATTCCCAAACATTTAATAATATTCCAATTCAAATAATTATCATATTATGCTTTTTCAAAAATAAGAGAAACCTCATGGTTTGGGTATATATACAGAGACCATAGAAGGAAAAGGAGATGTTACTGTTAGAACTGTCAGGATGCATACCAGGTTGCATGGCTTCCTGGAGCACAGAAACCATGGATCTGGATTTAGAACTAAATATTAATCAACATGATACTGTGAGGATCAGATGGTTCACATGGCTGCCATACCTAGAAAAGAACCTAAAAGATAGATTCTTCATTCTTCCATGGAGAGAAAAGTCCAAGTATTCCTGTTTTCTTGTTTGGAAATTAGTCAAATATTTAAGCAGTGACATCATAGTATCTGGGTTTGCCTCACAGGTCCTTTATTTCTTTTGGTGTGCATTTCTTGTTTTCCTTTTTATTATTGAACTCGATTTTTAAATTTAAATGTATTTCATCATGTTCCTCTCCTCCCCCTAGTCATTCCAGATCTTCTCCCCCTCTCTCCCCACTCTAGTATAAGTGCCTTCTCAAAACACAAATAAAGATCTAAGGCAACAACGACAAAAAGCTTACAAAAACAAAAGACAAAACAAAATAAAATAACAAACCCCAAACTCTCCAAATTGTAACCAAATAAGAGCACACAAACAAAGAACAAAGCAAACCAAAAATTGTAGAGTTCATGTTACGCTGGTCAGCTCCTCATGTTCATTTTGTGTACCTGTGTTTCCTAGATCCTGACTATTATACAGAACAGGGGATCAATAACTGTTTTGAATTATTCACTTCACAATCTAATATATATGTAAACTCTTCAATTCCATTCTTTTGAGACTTATGTTACTGCCTTATAAATTATGAATAAATCTAGTCTCATAATGAGGTGGAACCATGTTTTCAACTAGGTAAGCAGTTCATATGGCTTTGCATTCTCCCCAGCCCAAATCTCCTTCCATAGATGTTTATTCTAAACCTGATTGGACATTACTGATTTACACACTATTCAGCTTTTGTCCAATAGAAAGAAATATACCCCAAATGCACAGGAGTGGCATGTATCTGTTTTTTGCATATCTAAATAAATATGCAGTAATGCAAAATACAAGGGTTGTGCAGACATGGAGGCTTCCACTCAGATTGAAAAGGAAGTCCCTGAGGCCAGGCAGTGGATTGCAGTCTTTCCAGGCAGTCCAGCTCTGATGATAAAAGCTAAGCAAGTATGAAGATCTCTGGATGTTAGATAAGTTTAGAATATGGAACATTTCCCAAGGAAAGTCGCAGGAACTAGTGAAGCCAGCTTAAAAAAATGTCCATGAGTCGGGGGCTATGCTGATACCTGGGGTCTGGATAGCCACCTGAGACCCTGTTTGTGTCTGAGGGCCTTGCTGTACTGATCAGGGTGGTTTGTGCTTCCACCTGGACCATGGTGATGCCCGTGTTTCTGTTGAATCTGGGGTCTGTGAAGATGCCAACGGCCCATGTTACAACAAGGGGTCATAGGATCCATGTGTGTTGAAATCTGAGGGCCATGTTGAGCCACCCCATCCTCATTTGCTCTGAGATAGCTGACCCTGGGCACTGAAGAAGGAGAACTGGCCCTATTGGCATGGGAGAGCTAGCCCCAGAAATCCAGGGAGATGGTCCTACCATTCACCATTGATGTAGGAGAGCTGGCGTGGGTGCCATGGGCCTAAGACAGCTGGATCCATCCCCATTTGCCCTGGGACAACTGACCCTGCCCCTCAGTGGGCATTGCAGGAGAGCTGCCCTACTCCCATGAGGGAGCTGGCCCCAGCAATCCAAGGAGATGGCCCTAACCTTCATCACTGATGTAGGAGAGATGGCCTAGGTGGCATGGGTGTAAGAGAGCTGGAGGGGGGGCAGTGGCAAGACTGGCCTGCTCAGCTACCACCCAGACCCAAATCCTGGGCCTTGGGTTGGCCTACCCTAACCTTTACCCCATCTCTGACCAGCTGGAGTACCTGAATGAACTCCTCCTGTGGAAGGATAACTGTTAACTGCAGGATCTCCATTACTGGGAGTACAGCAGGATAACCAAGAGGAGTTTTGGTGAGGGTCCAGTGATGATGATGTGTCAGAGGCCTTGAACCAGACCAGTGACTCATTGCAATGAACATTTTGTAGGTGGGGCTGATTGGACAAACGGGTATACTGTGTGACACTCCACAGCTCCAGATGCCATTGGGATGAATGAAGAGGTGTTGGAAAGACTGAAGATAGAGGTGGGTTTTTGTTTGTTTGTTTTTAATTATAGGGGGAGCATGCTGCATGGGTGAAGGGCAGATAGGAGGGAGCAGAAAGTGAATGCGATTGCGGTGCATGATGTGAAATTCCCAAAGAATCAATAAAGAATTATGTCTTTAAAAAAAAAAAAAGGCCACGTGGGCACCAATGGCAAGATCAAATGCACAGTCTTTGGGATTCCTAGATCCTGGGCAAACAGCTACAGGATTTAGTGTTTGCCCTGTTTAGTCTTGCATCGGTCTAATTGCTCCTTCATGCTATTCCATGTCTTCATTTGGGAATTAGAATGTTTCCTTGTGCTACTGTGCACTGGAACTCTGCCACTTTGGATTTATAGGGGCTCACTTCCTAGAGCCTAGACACAGATGGTGGCAGGGGATTGAACTTTTAACCAGTGCTGAAACTGGGGGCAGGGGGAGCCGGGAGGAATGAAGGCAAGGGAAACTGGGTAGGGATGTATTGTATAAGACAAGGATCTATTTCTAATACTAAAACAAACAAACACACAAAGAAAATGGTTGGAGAGAAAATAAGTGGTGTTGGAATTATAAGATGGGTATGAGACATTGAGTGCAAGGGAGACAATGTCAGATTTGGAATATGTTGTCTCATACATTAACATTATCACTCTTGTTGGAAACTTTCAGATGTGCATCTGTCTTGAGGAAGTAGTTCACTGGGACATGTTTCAAGGCTTGGATCTTGTCACAAGCCCTGTCATTCTCTGCTTCTGTTCTCTGCCCATCATGAAGTGAATACCTTCTACCACATATTCCTGGCAACAGGGTTTACTGATGGTTACATTACAGGCCCAGACACCCAGAATCAAGTGACCTTGCAATGAAGACTCTGTAACTACAAGCTCAAATTGACCTTCCACCTTAATTTGTGCTGTCAGGTACTGTGATCACAGATATGGAAAGACAAGTAATGCAAGTGGCCCAAGAGCATAGATAAGGACAGAGATGGAAGATGGGATCCTTGAGGTGAGCCTCTGAGAATTCTGGGTAACTGATTATTTTTCTGTTCCTACAGCACCTAATTCAGAAAATTAGTCACAGTAGAAACAGGAACCAAAGAGGTTGAGAGTAAAGTATGAAGGCTTTATAGTCTTGTGAGCTATGTGATCTTGTAGTGTTGATATTGATGAGGTTGAAGTTGTTAGTGGCACATACATATAAGTTATTGCCACTGAATAATGTCAGTAAGACAAAAATTAACAGTGGTTCAAAGGGTCTGATATGAACCTACTCATTCTTGGATTATCAGAACAGCTCTGCACTCAATGCTGAGGTTTACATCCTGGAACTCAGAAACCTCTGTCTTGGACACTGTTACTGGCATTTCTGTAATTCATCCTGATTTTGTCCCTTGTCTCCTACATACTTAAAACTAAAAAAATCCTGCTATTCACTTGACCAGTATTCTTTTTTAGTAGTTGTTCCAGTATTTGTCTCTGACTGCTACCAGGCAAGTGTAAGAGAAATAGTTTTTATTTGATTGTTAACAAGGATTGCATGTCAAGTGGGAAAGCAATAGCATTCTTCTCTCCCTTTATTATTTACCATTTGACATCCATTCCTCTATCCATACTCTCATTTTACCAACCAGTCCAAAATTTTGAGATAGTCATATGCAATTGCAGTTAGTGCTTCAGACTTGGTTGGGGAAACAAATGCTCTCTAGTCCAAGAGGAACTTCATCATTTGATGTATTTTTCATCTCTCTGAAAAGGAATTGTCTCTCTCTGAATGAAAGATTTTGTCCTCTTATGACCACTTCCTCTCATAAGTCAGGCTCACAGCTCAACAAGGTAGGTATCAGCTTCACTGAGTTTGTTAGAATGCTGTGTTGATAGAAAGAATCGAGGTGAGCCCATCAGGAGAGAGGTAGTCTTCAGTAGAAACCCATTAGTAAGCTAAGAATGGTTGATGAAGTTGGGAGTTCATTATTTGGTAACTCTGCTATGTTTGGTCCCCCATTCACAACCATTCTGCTTAGCATGTTTGCTTTCATGATGTTGTAAATAGTGGTACAGAGTCAATAGAAACTACACTTCACCATTTGAATTTTGATCTACTTACAAAGCAGTGAGATGCAGTGTAATGCTCTTTCCACAAGGTAAGGCAATGCAAGCCATCCTGAACTCTCAGCCACTGCTACTAAAACTTAACTGAGGCTCTGTGCTGTACTGTGTTGCCAGAATTTTAAAACAGTATATCTTATTTTATCATGACTACAATATGCCCATCAGGGCACATACATGAGTTGTTAGAATTTAATTATAGAAATAGACCCTGCATTGGATTATCTCCTAGAGATAAAATTAACAGTCAATATTCTGGGCACATGTAAGGTACATACAGATACATTGCGAGGGATCACATTTAAAGAGTTAGAAGACTAACAAATGCTTGAGGAATAGTAGTGCTTGGAGAGCATACACACAACACAAAATACACAGGAAGGCCGGTTGGTCCCAGCCCTTGGGAGACAGAGGCAGGTGGTTGTCTATGCCTTTGAGGGCAGGCTGGTCTACAGATCTAGAATAGCCAAGGCTGTAAACCTAATCCATCACACACACACACACACACACACACACACACACTCTCACACACACACACACACACACACAAATCAACACTGGATCTGCTAAGAGACCTTGTCAATTATATTTCATTATAAAATACAAGGAGATACAAAATAAATATGTATCTTCAAACAATGAAGGAAGTGGTAAATTTATGTAATATATTTCATTTTAATATGACTTGGATGTTATGGGTGCCAATTTGTCTTATAAAATAAGTTGAAGATTCAAATCTGTCCTATTAAGTGGTGAATAAAACTTTATTTTGCAAAAATTTAGATGTTTTCATTTATTTTCAAGACTGAGACATTTCTTAAAAAACACATGCCTGAGGGCCACTTTTACTTCTTTATTCCTCAGGCTGTAGATCATTGGGTTGAGTGTGGGTGTCACAAGATTGTTCAAAATCTGAATAATTGCACTAAGCAATGGGCTGGGACTGGGCTGTAGGTAGATGATGACAACTGGTCCATAAACACAGATAATGGCAGTGAGGTGGGCACTACAGGTGGAGAAGGCTTTCCGCCTGCCTTCTGTTGAGCGGATTTTTAAGATGGAGATGCCAATTCGAGTGTAGGACACAACGATGAGAAAAAAACAAATGAGAGATAAAAGACCAACGTTTGTAAAGCCCACCCTCTGTGCTAGAGAGGGGTCCTCACAGGCCAGGAGTAACACTGCAGGCATGTCACAGAAGTAATAACCCACCTCACTGGGGCCACAGTAGGGCAACTGGAAAGTGAGGGAAGTTAGGATAATGGAGTGCACACAGCCACTCATCCAGGTCCCTGTGGCCAAGACACAGCACACTCTGTGGTTCATGATGACTGTGTATCTCAAAGGGAAACAAATGGCAACAAAGCGGTCATAGGCCATCACTGTGTACAGGAAGCACAATGTGCAACCCAGACAATGATAGAAGAAGTGTTGTACAACACAACCCTGGAAAGAAATCCCTCTACCCTGTCCTGAAAGATATGACAACATCTTTGGAGCTGTTGTGGAACAGAAACCCAAGTCAAAGATGGAGAGGTTTCCCAAGAAAAAGTACATGGGTGTGTGGAGTCGCTGGGAGGAGATGACTGCAGTAAGGATGAGCAAGTTTCCCAGGAGGGCACAGGCATACAGTGCTGAGAACAGGAAGAGCAGGACCTTCTCCAGGCCTGCTGTCTCAGGGATGCCCAGCAGGATGAATTCAGTCACCATGGTGTGGTTTGTCATGTTTATGGAAGAATCTGCTCCTGGAAGTCTGTGGAAAGAAATTCTTGATAAAATTTATTATGTAAGTGGATTAGATGAGTTTAATTCACCAGGGTAGAAGAGAAAAAGATACTAATATTTATAGAGAGATGTTCTAGATAGAATTGCCTTTCTTGCTGATGGGGTATTTTTATGTAGTTAGCCCCCTAATTGCAGATAATGCTGCTTAAAAATCTCAGCCGGAAGATAACTTACAGAGCAATTGTAGAAGGTGTCTTAACAATCCCATCCAGAAATTAACTCCCAAGGTTACTCTCCTCTGCTCTCAAATTCATATAAATGATCTTATTCCATCATTGCAGATGCTCTACTGTGATTCTAAAATGAACAAAATACTCCAGAAATGGACTTGTAGGGAGGGTGGAGAAGAGGCAGGGTAAGGGAGGGATAAGAAGAGTGGGAAGTGAGAATAATCAGAATATATCATATACTGATGTGAAACTGTACAAGAACAAATTTAATTAATGCAGAGTTATGTCTTTAAAATAACATTAGCAACCAAGTTCTAGGACTGAGGTAAATGAGGATCAAAACCTACAGTATTTATTACAAAATGACAACAGCAAAGCATAGTCCTCACAATTTTAAGTTTAAAGTGTGAACATCACTGAATTGTAAGCCTAATGAATTACACTAAGTTTTTCTTAGTTGGCAGCATGAATGCTTGTTCTCCCTTCTGGCAAATAATGAGGATGTGTGATTGTACATTGGATTATCTGGTGTCTTGTAAGTAGAATCATTGAGAATAACACGGTGACTGAAGGCTCCATAGCCACATCTTGTTTGAGAGCAGAGCTGTGTCTACTCTATGTCTTCATTCTCTATTAAACACATAATATATATACATCTCATATGCACATATATGAACACACACACACACACACACACACACACACAGAGAGAGAGAGAGAGAGAGAGAGAGAGACTCATTTCTAAACCTCACTAATCACATTGTGTTACATTTGTAAAGGACATTTGTCACATATGTCTCAAAAATTAAACTAAGGGTGTGGAGTTCAAGAAGGCAACCTCAAATGCACTTTTTTGATCAATTGTATGGAAGGGACAGGATGCACAAAGATCACACTGCAAACAATAAAGTCACAGATATTTAAAAAGATATGCAGTTTTCCTGCTGTTAATAAAGAAAGATTGCATCCAATTTCAAATTAGGTTAATCTCTGAACATAAGAATTTATCATCCTGTGTTAACTTCCTTTAACTCTTCATCCATGATTATTGAGTCATGAGGGACAACAAAGCGTGGCTACCTAAAGAAAGACCTTGGCATTCCATGTGGAACAGAAAAGGTACTGTTGCCACTACCTCAGGCTGTAAAGTCTAATTCTGGAACCATATTGAGTTAAAGACAAGGGGTGGGCATAGAAAGCACTCCTTTTGAGTTTTTATATTTTGAAATTTTCTGACATATTTTCATTTTTTAATACAATATAATCCTTAAATTACAGGTTAACTCAGAAAATCTATTGCTTAAACTCTGCACTCCCTGACCCCAACATTTCATGTCCCTAGTGACTGGATGACTGAGCACTCTGATAAAGGTGAAGGAGGCATTAGGGCACTTACTGAGCCAATAGGAAGCCTAATGTGATGGATGGTGTTGTTGAGCACTCTTTTCCTGTGTACCTCCAGCAGAAGGAAGGAGCCTCACCATCCTTCAGTCTGTAAGTTGGAACTGGTAATTCTTTCTCCTCATTTTAATCACTTTCCAGTAGAATTCCACACATCTAAGTGTGCTTCAGCTCCCTGGCAGCAATTTCCTGTTTGGTTCCAGGAACTGCAATAATTCACAAGACAAGAGATTTTAAATAATAGTGATCATCCTTTGGGTATCAATCCCCAGAGGAAGGAGTCTTATTGAAAAAGCATCTCATTAACTCCTTGCTTTAATTATGTGGTGGTGTAGCCGGGAGTATTTCAATGTATTTTTTGAATATTCTTAAGGGCTAATACTGTTCAATTATGTTCACTTGAAACCTCAATATTTTTCTCACATACTTAACCTGTGGCTAAAGATTTTCCAAGTTGATAATTCTGAAATTCTATTTGTCACATACTGACCTATATGGTGAGGTAGGGTTCTCTGAAGGTGGGAGAAGTGCTTTCTCAGAAAATGTTTTCTTACTGGGACCTGCAGTGTGAATCAGCAGACAGGGTAGGGAGGGACAAAGCAATTTCCCAGCTGAGGCATGGACATGTACACTGCGCATGATGGAAGGAACTCAACATACTTAAAGAATTTAGGAGTTGGGCCTGAATGTCAGAGTCTCTATTTTCAGTTTCTTAGGAGTCTGAGTGAGTAAGTTCACAAATTTAGTCCTTCTTGAGTGAAGATGATAGTCAAGTTTTTCATGGGTAACTTGGTAAGATGCAGTCTAAAGTATTCAATCAATCATAATTTGAAAGGTTTCTTTACCCACTTTTCATTGCTATAATAAAATTCCAGGGATTGAGTATTTAAAGGGAAGACATTTATTAAGCTCATAGATCTGGAGTTCAGGATAAATGATTAATTTAAAAAATCACAGATGAAAATAATATCAGAAAAATGTGTGTGTAACCCAATAAACACATCTCCTTCTCACTTCTATTCTGAAAAATCATGGGAAATGATTTTCATTTGCAGTCTTGTTAGACATGAGGTAAGACAACAAGGTTTATAGGTAGAACCAGTTGAAGAATCTAACAACTGAAAATTATGATATTTCCACAATGGCTGAGCAGGCTTTCCCTTAAATGATATGGTGGGGCAACTGCTGGGCTATCTAAGGGAAGGCTTAAGAAGGCAACATCAGGGCCAGAGCAGGCAGTGAAGTGCAGGAATGGGGGCTTCTATGACTTCTTGGAACTGCATCTGTTACCTAGGAGCTGGGTCAGTGATAACTAGTATTCCATTATTGTGGAGATCTGCCAGAAGTACCTGGGTGACAAGGTTATGACTATGTACAAGGCCACTGTACAAAAGGACTATGGAAAGGGGCGTGTCTAGTTCTAGAAGCATAATGTGGTTTTCAGTTTTAATCAGATGATTGTGGAGAAGCAATAAACTTGGAAAAACTCCCAGTAGAAGTGGTCCTTGGCAAGTCATTTTGAAACGATGCACGTGGGACTCAGCCAGGAACTGCATCAATGCTGATTTGGTTAATCTCATGTTTACTATCTTTGGCATGGGTTGAGGCAGGATTTTAGTTTCTCCACAATCTATCTGTTCTAATTCAAAGATGAAAGTTTGTCACTAAAAATTACATACTCAGGGAAAAGACAGGCAATGGTGATCTCCAGTGATATGCAGTACATAGGCATAATGAAATAAATATATCAAATCTTAGTATTTCTTAACCCTAGTCCTTTCTCTTCCATTATCCCAATGTATGCCACCATAGCTTGAGAATGCTGCTCTACATGCCGTCTTGAAACACTCTTCTGTGACATTCCTTCCGTGGATTCTTGATAAGGAATAGCTATAGAAATATCTGGACACTACAGTGACTGTCATCTGAAAACTTTTTAGGTACCACATAGAAGTACAGTGATGGATTTGCTTGTCTGACAATGCAGAATTCACTGAGTCAGTGGTACACTGATACTTCATGAAGAAGGCACTGGGGTACCCACCAGAGCAGCTGCTTGCCCCGAGAGATGGCCAGCTAATCAACATTGAGCACAACTATTGTAGTCAACTGAAAATCCCTAAAAGCCACCATTATAACACTGGTCCCATTTGTTATATCTTCATGATAGAGCATGAAGGCTATCCTCCCCAAAATAGTTTTATGCTAGAGGCTAAGAAATTTCAGAGTTGAGATGATATCATCATCATCATGGAGGAATTGATATTCAAAAATGTCAAAACTAGAATGAAATCTTAAAGAGCCATGCTCTGAAAACACCAATTGTAGTCCACACTGTAACAGCATCAGCCATGCTCTGTAAACAAGAAAACAAACAAACAAACAAAAACCCCTTTGGTTCCTGGTTGTGACAGTGTCAAGCTGATAACACAGTTTGAAGAAAGGAACCTTTGAACTCCGGCCCAGACCAGGTTCAGCCATCAATAGATGGATGCAGGGATCAGATATTAACTGCTCAGTCTTACTTACTACAGGTGGAGAAATGGAGAGATTAAAATAGAGTTAGCAGTGAGGTCAGTGTACATCAAAGACCTATTCACAGCATGTATTATCAGTTGCTTCCTGAACAATTTATTAATATCATGAGTTGTCTGGCAAGATGATGAAGTGTGTTAAGCGACCACAGAGGTCATGAAGGGCAGCTCCAGGAGGGGTGGGCAATTAGGAACAGGAGTCTCTTAGCTAACTAGATATGTTTGAGGCCATAATGCTAATTCATGTGAGATTCTATATCTGTTATTTGAAGTTTCTAATACTGAGAACTCTCATATAGAAGTGATAAAGATTTGTTTTATAGGACTGTTGTGTACATATATGGAAATGATAGTCATGAAGAGGGCATTACAGTGATGCCTTATAAATATCATGCCTTATAAACATCTCACATTCTTTTTGTGAAATAGGGAACTGAAGTGCTTGGGAGCAGAAAGGGAGAGTAACCCCATTCTAAGTAAAGCAGAAGTGTGAAAGGAGACTGATTTGACACTGGGAAGGGATGAATAAGGTCACAGCTGTCTCCAGTTTTCAACCAGGAGATATGTGTGGGCTGATCATTATAGATATAGGAAATCTCTGTTGTTGTTTACATTGCTCCTTGGATTTCTTGCTCAGATTTCAGGCCTAGCTGCCTCTGTCGTTGGTTATGGAGTTTCTTAGGAGGGATTGTAGAGGCAGAAGAACATTGAAAGTATTATAGGCATACCAATGCATTCAGATATTCTATCCTGTGTTTATTTATTCATTTCTTTATTTAAAAATCAGGGAATTGAAGTTTCATAGTAAGAGACAAAGCTTTATAGGAAGAGAGGCTTTTTTGAGATTGTGTTGTCCTTTAATACCTCTACATGTTTTGATTATTATTTTCTTTTTTTTTTTTTTTTTGGTTTTTCGAGACAGGGTTTCTCTGTGTAGCTTTGCGCCTTTCCTGGAAATCGCTTTGGAGACCAGGCTGGCCTCGAACTCACAGAGGTCCGCCTGCCTCTGCCTCCCAAGTGCTGGGATTAAAGGCGTGTGCCACCACCGCCCGGCATTATTATTTTCTTTAAGGGGTTTATATTCAGGAGTGAAAAATAAAAATACTATATATCTATTAAAAACAAGAAACCAATCTAAAAGACAAATTGAATTTAAGTTTACAGGAAGTTTAATGTAATTTGAGGCAGATTGTTTGACCTTATACTATCTTACTGCAGCAAAATGGTTAGGCCATTTCTTTTTTAGTAATAAAACGTAATACAATAAAACAACAAATAGTACTTTGAAATTAGACAAAACATACAAACACAAGGAAAAGAGCCCAATACAGGGCACATGAAACAGAGGCCCACTAGTTCACACACTTAGGAATTCCAGGAAAACACTAAAATGGAAGCCATACTACACACAGAGGACCTGGTGCAGACCCATGTAGGCCCCTTGCTTGCTGCTTCAGTCTCTGTGAGTTCATATGAGCTTTGCTTATGTTGATTTACAGGGCCTTGTTTCCTTGGTGTTGTGCCCCGGCCAACGGGGTGTCAACGGGGGGGGGGGGGGGGGGGGGGGGCGCGACCCACCTGTGGGGGAGAAGGAAAGGGAAGGGGAGACACAAAGGGACCACAGCAAGACAGTGTGTTCTGATCAAGCTGCAAATTTTATTCTCCTCAGCAAGGCTTATATAGCATGGGAGGGGGAGGGGGCAGGAAGGAGGGAAGGGGGTGCAGTTGAGGGGGGACGTGGGACGTGTGCAAGTCGTGCAAGTCGTGAGGCTTGCTAGGTGATAAGGTTGCTGGTCAGGGCCCATTGTTCTGTTGCTATGCTACCTGACCTGCCTGACCTGTTCTTTATCTTTGGGGGTATCTGGTTTGGCGTGGGGGCTTGTTCTCTGGCCTAGCTAGTACTTTTCCATGGTCCATGCTTGGTCCTTGACAGTGTTGTTCATTCCCAATGGCTCTTAACAGTCCTTTTGCCTCTTGTTCCTTGGGGTTCCTGAGCCCTAGGGGAGGGGTTTGATGGAGGCATCCTGTTTAGGGCTGAGTATTCCAAGTCTTTCACTCTTAGCATAATGTCTGGCTGTGGGTCTCTGTATTTATCCCCACTTGCTGCTGGAGCAGGCTAAGAAACAAAGTTCTAAATATCGTTATTATGTCCACAATTCATTTCTGAGCAGCAAGCATGACACTTTGGAAAACTCTCCTCAAGGACCTCTTCACTTCCTTGTTCCTCAGTGAATAGATCAAAGAGTTCAGCATAGGTGAGACAATGTTATTTAATATTTGCACCACAGCACCAAGCAGGGGGTTTGGTGTGCGCTGCAGGTAGATGATGATTACAGGCCCGTAGGCACAGAGGATGGCAGCGAGGTGGGCACTGCAGGTGGAGAATGCTTTCTGTCTGCCCTCTGCTGAACGGATTCTCAGAATGGCAATCCCAATGTGTGTATAAGAGACACAAACACTGAAGAGAAGCATCAGGGCCAGAAAGCCAACATTAATGGAACCCACCTTCTGAGCCAGTCTGCTATCAGTGCAAGCCAGGGGTAAAAGTGCAGGAAGGTCACAGAAGAAATAGTCCACTTGATTGAATGCACAGTAGACTAACTGAAAGGTGAAAGAGGTCAGGATTGTGGCATGAAGACACCCCACTGAGAAAGCTATTGTTACCAAGCTCACACATACTCCAGGTTTCATGATAAGCATGTATCTCAGTGGGTGACAAATGGCAACATAGCGATCATAGGCCATCACAGAATAGAGGCATCCTTCAGTAGAACCCAGAAAGTGATAGAAGAAGAGCTGGGCAGCACAGCCTTTGTAAGAGATGGCTGGGTTCTGACCAGAGAGATAAAGCAGCATCTTGGGACAGGTTACTGATGGGAACAGCATACCAGAAATTGATAGAATTCCCAAGAAGAAATACATAGGGGTGTGAAGGGTAGATGAAGAAACTATTGCTGTAAAGATGAGCAAGTTTCCAAGCAGGGTGAAGAAGTAGATGAATAAGAACACAACAAAGAGTAGAGTCTCCAGTCCTTGTGTCTGGGGTATTCCCAGTAGGATGAATTCATTGAGTAGTGTGTAATTCCTCATTATCTTCAAAAGTAGTCTTGGTAGAAATAATTTTCAACTAAACACAAAAACAAGGAAATAAAACAATTATAATAAATGCAACACTAATAAACCAATCATCATTTTTGGTAAGATCTAAAATTCATCTCATGCTCTATCATGGTTATGAAACAATATCCAGCGGTATCCAAGACTGGATACATCATGCAGAGTAAGTGCTTGATTAATCCACATTTCTGTAAAAGTGTATGTAGCAAGGGCACATCTGGTTAGGGTCTTCTTGATGAGGACTACTTGCAGAATCTGGAGGCAATAAATGTTCTCACATTGGGAATAGGGTTAACCAAAAGAAAAAGCATCAAATAGGTTTTTCAAGGAGATTCAATGTAGAGAGACCCCATTAGCCCGTTAGTTCACTACTGCAGGAAAATGTCAACCTCTCTATCCCTATGACTTGGTTCCATCTCTGCATACTTCAAAAGGGAGACTACACACAGACAAACCGACACCCCCACACACCCCCACACACCCCCACACTAAATATAATGAATTGTTTTAAAAGAAGATTAACTACGAAGATTAAATTTAAATGTTAGTTTTATTACATACTTCTAATCATTACAGATGATGTTGAAATTGAATATTAGATATTTTTCTAGAAATACTTTGACTTTAGTAAAGTATATGTATGTTTCCATATTTGGAGACACTATATTCATTACTAATTATTAATAAAAAGCTAAGTAAAATTTAATATTGCCAAATAAGGACTGCCTCAGAAAATCCTTCACAGTTCCAAACAGAAAAACAAACTACATGTCCTTTACCATCTGCATAACATGAATGATGCTTAATAAAATGACCTGAAAGCACAAGTTTCTGATTATTTTTCCAAGCATTTGCAGAATTATTCAAAGCACTCATCAAACATCCCACAAATTTATCAAACATGGACTTGAGCACCACAGCTTTGTTAGAGCATAAGATTATGGTTTCCCCCGATCCTGCTCCTGGCAAACGCAGTTCAGCTCTGTGTTGTTTTCTATGAATCAAAGAAGGGAAGTAAGCTGCTGAGAATCAGTCAGCTTTTCTGGAGTTTTGTGGTGGTTGTCTGTCACAGTACTCTCATGCAAAGGTCCTTGTGAATCATGCAAGCACATGTGATGTTTCCATCTACAGCTTTACTTCTATGATCTGTAGTTTGGACTTAACCAAGTGTATAAAAACTGTCCAATTATAACTATCCCAGTTAATAACTTTGATTCATGGTCAATTTGTCTAATCTTTTTTTTTATAGTTAACAGTTACTGATTGGTACATTTGTCTTCTAAATATTGGAAGATTAAATTAATTCTTTCCCGTCTATACAGAAGAACTTCTGAGGGATTGAGTCAATTTTCCTGGAGAGTGATTAGTCCTTGGGGCTGCAGCATTAAGCATAGTAAATGTAGCATATATAATGAAATAAGACATATATGACACACATACATATATGCATGTATATATATATTCAATGACAACTTCATAATTGCTAATAACTGATTATCAAGTTCCCAAAGAAAAAATGCATATGATAAGTTGGAGTAAAGAATTAAGGAAAGAAAATGAAGTTCTTTGTTCAAAGGAAAAATGGGAAAGTTTTGGTTGTTGGATATTTTCTGTGACAATGTAGAATATGTAGCACAAAACGACCCAAATTAGTACAGAATTATATTCCATGATGTGTGTGATCGTAGATACTGGGTTTATGTCACGTGTCTTTGTCATGGGATAACCAATGTAATATACATAATTCATCCGTTCAATTGCTTGATTTCCCCATTGCCATTTGATAATGTCCATAGACGTTCATCCTATCAAGTTCTTTCAGTCTAAGGTCCTTTTGTGCTTTTTGTGCAGTTTTCTTCCTTTTTGTTTCCTGTTATCCTTTCTTTCTGATAGCATTTGACCTACGTTTGAGGCGAGTTGTTCCTAACTGTGGAAGCCAGATCACAATGACCACTGGGTGGCTCTCATGCCATGGATCTCGCTGCACAACCTCCTGGAAGGTTTCTGAGCAACTGCAATTGAGCTTAATGGAGACTAGTGCACACCAAATAACTGCCATTTAAGTGTTTAGTATTTGAACATATTCCTAGGCAAGCTGTCTAAATATGTGGTACAGAAAACTTTGGGGTGGGATATGTGACCTTTAAACTGTGAAAACTTAAGGAACAAATTAAAGTAATATTTTTTTGCAGTCAGAAATCAATACGAATTGGTTGAAGAACTAAACTTAAAACCGTGGAATGTTCCTATTATTGTGGTTAGTACATCAGTTCCTCACTAAATGCTCATTATTGATAAACTCATAAAATATCCTCATCCTAGGAATGCTGTGAAGTTTAAGTATCACAATATTCACGAAATAACTTTGAGAGTGATAGAAAATTCTATTGCTAGCTTCTGGGAGAGGAGACCATGAGAGGACAGAGATAAAAAAAAACACAAGGTTTTTAAGATTTTTGTCTGGGTTGGCTCTTGTTTAATGAATTTGTGCCTTTTATATGCCCCCAGTTTCTAATCTCTAAAAGAATTATAGTAGTACACTGCTCCCTGCCCCCGTTATTAGAACAAACCAGGTAATGCAATAATAAGACTTCTAAGATCTGAAGATGCTTAGCAAAAGCTGTTTACTCCCTCAATCTAGGTGAGTAGAAATGCTCTTGTGGGGCTGCGGTATAGCTCAGGGCAAAAGCTTGCCTACCATCTGAAAGAATTTAAGTTCTATTTTCAGCAACAAAAGACAAAGACATCAAACAAGGGCAGTCTTACAATGCATGGCTTGATATCCCCATGAACATCATTAACTCTAAATAACTCAGAATAAGGAGAAATCTTTATAATGTGTTCTTGAACCCCAGTTAAGAATGCTTAACTTTTTTAAAGGTGAAAACTAACATATACAATGGAAAAGGTTGAAATCCATGATTTAAGGGTTAACTGAATCATTTACTGTCCATATGTAAGGTCTTTTCCAAACCACTCAAAACAGAGTGCAAATATTAACCATGTGGTACATCTGGTCGGTGGTGTGCAGTGGGCGCCATTGCATGACTCTTAGTGCTGTAGACTCTAAAGCAGCACAAATCTGATTTCGAGAAACATTAAAATTCCCAACAAGGAAATCTATGAGATATAGCTCATGAAATTCATCTCATTGCAGCTTGAGATTAGTTTCCATCATTTAAAGATAATTTAGAGCCAATGAAGTGGCTCAGTGGATCAAGACAATTGACACTAGGCCTGAGGACCTGAAATAAATCCCCAGAGCTCCTTTGGTAGAAGGAATTAGCTGACTTATCCAAACTATGATGTGACTTCCACAAGAATGCTGTGCCAGGCATGTACCACCACACATGCACACTTACACACAAAGTAAACAAATGTAATATAATGAAAAATTTAAAATAAAATAAAATTTCCCTTGTAATTTCAAATGTTGCTTTTTTAAATCCTGAAGATTAACATATATCACCTTTTTCTACCCATCACTAACTACTCTTGTAGACATCATAGATACATGGACTCAAGAATAACAACTAATTTCATAGTGGTGCATGCCTTTAATACCAGCACTCAGAAGGCAGAGACAGGAGATCTCTGTGATTTCAAGGCCAACCTGTCTACAAAGAGAGTTCCAGGACAGCCAGGGCTGTTACACAAAGAAACCCATTCTTGAAAAATAAAACAGAAACAAAACAAAAAAGAATAACAATTAATTGACAGTATATGTTTTCACCCATAATTGAGGTTCATGCAGCTTCCCTAGAAGATTGAAGTCAAATTCAACTGTACTGAGGAATGAAATAGCAGAGGAAAACTCATAGAACTTTGTCTATAGATCTAAAGACCCACTTTCAGGGTCTGGTTTCTGTTGATAGGACTAAGAGCTGGTCATTTATAGTCTCTGAAACTCAGTTTTTTATCGTTAAAGAAGCTGAAAGAATTTCTCACAGTAGTAGCCTCAGATTTAACTAGCCAGCTAAATTTTATTATCCAGTAGTTTACATGATTAAGGGATCATTTTTAACAATGGCAAAAATGTGGTAAAAACCAGAAAGTCCCTCCCATGCCGGTAGAATATTCTTTGCTTTTCAGTTTTCACTTGTGTCCAAGACACCTGTAGTTCAGCAATTAACATTGTAACTGCTCAGTGAACACACGGAATATTGTCATAATTGTGCTTGTTATAGAGTAGGGAGCACATTGTGCTCGGTTTTGGCTAACTGATAATAGTTCCTTCACAAAGTCACTGTCAAGATTTCTCACAATAATGGTTTTGGAAAGTGTTGATATACAGTAAGATGTTATCCAATTATTTACTGTGATTATACTTATTATAGGCAGCTTTGCACTAGAGATGTTAAGAAGATACCTGCGTGAAGGCAGCACTTGAGACTTCCAAATGGGATCATTCAGAGAAGCAGGGTTTGGCCCAGACCAAACAAGACTGGCATGCAACTTTTAGAAGAAAATCACACTGTAGGAACAGATGAGAGAAAGTGAGCCACACTACAAGAACAGTTCTCATTCTTCAGAGAGTCAGGGGAACTGTCTTTTACATACCCTTTTCTCATAATTATTATTTTCTCTGTGTAAAGAATACGCCCAACTAATTTTTATTCATAAGTCACTTTTCTTGGAACAGGAACCCAACAGATGTTGAATTAACTGGCAAAGAATAATAAAGGCCTGCATTCCCACACACTGTATGAGAGACAGAAAATGGAGAAAGGAGTCCGCCCGGCCATCCTTCTACAGGAGAAGGAAGCCTCCACAGTTATTATTCCACTGAATGAGAGAAACAGTAAGAGAAGTAGTGGGCACTTACATGGATAAGGGATCGTGAGGGACTCAATGAAGAAAGGCTGATTCCCCCTCCTGCTGTTATCAGTTTCTTCCATGCAGTTGTGAGCTCTCCACCTCACACTTTTCTTTTCCCATAGAATTGGGCATCTATTCTGCAGCACCAGATCCCAGGTGGTATTCATTCAGAATCACACCGAGAGGGGGCTGCATATCTGATGGCAAGCAGGGTGAAGTCCTTAATGGAAATGAAATCATCTCACTTCTGTGAAACTTCAAATGGTTTCTGGGTCCCTGCAGAGCCTCATCCCCAATCTATCTAAAGTCTCAGAGAGCCTAAGCCCTCTGAGTATAGGGAGCAATTAAATGCAATGTTAAGAGTTTCACAATAATCAAGGTAATTTTTTTTCCTATCTGGGGCAAGTATTCTTTGACTCTTAGTGGTCTCCACAGACCTTAGGGATTTCACCTGTCCATGTCCAGTCTCTCTTGTTTCCAGTTTCTGCTTCATCTCTTATCTCTTGTCACTTATTTTTCTTCAACTGATCAGAGATCATTCACAAAGATGTACCAGTTTAATGGAGGCAGGGAAATTTTTGAACAACCATATACTTACTTCAAGCTGAAGATTCTACTAGTGTGCAAACAAAGGTAAAAAACCAATATTTTAATATGCTAAGTAATGGTATACATCAGAAGGACAGACTTTTGGGTTGACATATCAAATCTGAAGTAGCCTTGATTTGTTCCCTATTATACTATAATAATTCACAGAATAAAGATAATTCTATCAACCAATAACCAGACCACACCTGTGAATAGAGTTGCGGAAAATTATTAAGTAACTGAATAATGAACAATTCCTATTACCTAGTGATGGCATAGAAATAAAAAAAATCATAAAACAACACATTTCCTATTTGTACTGGTAATAAAGAAATCTTCTGTACTGCCAGTCATGTACATGTTTAGTACATACACTTTTAAAAATGGGTAATAATTAGTAGTGTAATAACTACTTTAATCTTAGCTTATATATTTTTATACATTTGTCATTAATCTAGACTGCACTCCTTTTATTTATATAAAAATGAAGCATGCTGGGGAAAAAGTATGCCATCAGTGGGTTCATACACCTTTCATTGAGGAGTTCTTTCCTCTGCCTCAAGAGTCCATTGCAAATAATGGACTGATATCATCTGAGTTGTGTAAGTACACAAAGTTCTAGAAGAACTTGTAAAGGACCCATTTTTCAGACTGTACCTAGAAATTAAGGTCCATGATAGTATTTTGTTTTCTTTAACCACTTTGCTACCAATATTTTCTTTTTCATTTATTTATTTTTATTATATTTTATTTGTATGCCAAGGTGTGAATGTGGAGTCAGAAGACAACTTTCAGGACTCAGGCCTCACCCCATGTTATTTAGATCTGAGGACTGAATTTAAGTGAGCAGTCTTTGCAAGAAGTGCCTTTACCTGCTGGATCATCTTCGTGCCCCCCTCATTTATTTTATCCCTTTACAGTATAAGGTTCAGTTGATGATTTTGTTATGTGTCTAATGCTGTGATGAACACATTAATGAAAAGGAACTTGGGGAGGAATGACTTACTTGGTCCACACATCATGATCATAGTCTACAATCCAGAGAAGTCAGCCCAGGAACTTTAGGGAGGAAAAGATGCAGAAGCCGTGGAGGAGTGCTGAATATTGTCTTGCTCACCATGGTCCCTTCATCTTGCTTTCTGATACACCTAGGCCACATCTCCAGAAGTGGCATGGCCCACAATGGGACCGATGCTCACACATCAATCACTTATTAAGAAAATGTTCTATGAATCACAGTCTATGCCTGCAAGAAAACCAGGTAGGCTGCCCACAGACCTTCCCTCTCTCTCTGTTCTCCCAGACCTAATCTCCAAATCTAGTCCCTAGCACTGCAACAGAACACCAGCTAGGGCTTTTCCTAACCCCTGCCCACATCTCCTGTAGATCCCACAAACCATCACAGCAATCACACTCTCTGAAAACACAGAGGGGAAACACAAAGTAAAGAAAAAAACGCCTACCCAACAAAGACAAATCAAGAAACTGATAACTAGATCTTTAATCATCCAATCCCAGGTACCTAGGCCAGCATAAAAACACAACCAACAACAACCAGGGCAATATATCTCCACTGGAGCCCAGCTATCCTACCTGGAATATTCCAGCACAGCTGAAACACATGAAAAAGATCTTAAGACAGCTTTTATGAATATGACAGAGGTCCTTAAAAGGAAATAAATAAATCCTTTAAAGAAATCCAGGAAAACACAAACAAACAATATAAGGGAATAAATAAAACTGTGTAAAACATGAAATTGGAAATAGAATACATAAAGAAAACCAAAACTGATGGAATTCTGAAAATGAAAAGCCTAGGAATTTGAACAGGAGCTACAGAGTCAAGGTTGATCAGCAGAATACAAGAGATGGAAGAAAGAATCTCAGGCGTTGAAAATACAATAGAGGAAATGGATACATAGGTCAAAGAAAATGCTAAATCTAAAAAAATCCTGACAAAAACATCCAAGAAATCTGGGACACTATGTGAAGACTGAGCCTAAGAATAATAGATATAGAGGAAGAAGAACAAACCCAGCTCAAAGGCCCAGATAATGTTTTCAACAAAATCATAGAAGAAAAATTTCCTAGCTTAAAGAAGGATATGCTTATAAAAGTACAAGAAGCATATAGAACACCAAATAGATTGGACCAAGAAAGAAAGTTCCCTCCCCACATAATAATCAAAACATTAAATGGACAGAAAAAAGAGAGTATATTAAGAACCACAAGAGAAAAAGGCCAAATAACATCTAAAGGCACACCTATTGGAATTACACCTCATTTCTAAATGGAGACTCTAAAACCAGAAGGGCCTGAACTCTAAGACACCACAGATGCCAGCCAGCCCATACTACTATAATCATCAGAAGTCTCAGTCACCATAGATGGAGATAATAAGACATTCCATGATAAAGTCAAATTTAAACACTATCTATCTGCAAATCCAGCCCTAGAAGGAAAACTCCAACCTAAGGAGGTTAACTACACACATAAAAACACAGGAAATAAATGATCTAGCACCCACAAAATCAAAAGAAGGGAAACTTACACATACACACACACACACACACTCACACACACACACACACACACACACATACATACTCTACTATCACCACCACCACCAACACCACCACCACCACCACCACCACCACCACCACCACCACCACCACCACCACCAACACCACCACCACCACCACCACCAACAACAACAAAATAACAGATAGAAACAATCATTAGTTGCTGATATCTCTCAATACCAGTGGTTTTAATTCCCCAATAAAAAGACACAGACTAACAGAATGGATGAGAAATGAGGATCTAACCTGCTGCTGCATCAAATAAACATACTTAAACATCAAGGATAGAAATTACTTTAGAGTAAAGGGTTTGAAAAAGACATTCCAAGCAAATGGACTTAAGAAGCAAGGTGGTGTAGCTATTTTAATATTTGTTAAAATAAACTTGAAACCAAAACTAATCAAAAGACATAAGGAAGGACATTACATACCCGTCAAAGGAAAAATTCACCAAGATGATATTTATGCCCCAAATGCAAGAGCATCCACTTTTGCAAAAGAAATACTACTCCAGCTTAAATCACACATTGATTCTTACACACTGATAGTAGGATACTTCAGTACACCACTCTCACCAATGGACAGGTCATCCAGACAAAAACCAGAGGGAAATACTGAAACTAACAGACTTTATAAAACAAATGGACCTAATAGATATTTACAAAATATTTCATTCAAACACAAAAGAATATACCTTATACTCTGCACCTAATGGAATGTTCTCCAAAATTGACCACAGAATCTAACACAAAGCAAGTCTCAGCAGATACAGGGAACTAGGAAGATCTCCCCACATCCTATCAGACCACTACAATTAAAGCTGGATATCAACAACAAAAGAAACAACAGAAAGCCTACAAACTCATGGAAACTAGATAACTCTCTACTGAATGACTACTATGTCAAGGCATAGATAAAGAAATTAAAGACCTCCTAGAAGTAAATGAACATGAATGTACAACATATCCAAACTTATGGAACACAATGAAATTGGTGCTAAGAGGAAAGTTCAGAGCACAAAGTGCCTACATAAAGAAATTAGAGAGAGCTCATACTAGCAACTTAACAGCATACCTAAAATCTCTAGAATAAAAAGAAGCAAGCACACCCAAGAGGAATAGATAGTAGGAAATAAAAAAAACTAAGGGTTGAAATCAGTAAAATAGAAACAAAGAGAACAATACAAAGAATCAATAAAACAGAGAAAATCAATAAGATAGACAGACCCTTATCCAATCTAGCTAAAAGACACAGAATATCCAAATTAACAAAATCGGAAATGAAAAGGGAGGTATAACAACAGATACTGAAGAAATCAAAAGACCCCTTAGGTCATACTACAAAAACCCATACTCCACAAAATTGGAAAATCTAAAATAAATGGATAATTTTCTCAACTGATACCACTTATCAAAGTTAAATCAAAATCAGATAAATTTACATAGATCTATAACCCCTAAGGAAATAGAAGCAGTCATTAAAAGTTTCCCTACCCCTCTCCAAAAAGCTCAGAGCTAGATGATTTCAGAGCAGAATTCTACCAGACCTGCAAAAAAGAGTTTAAGCCAATACTCCTCAAATTATTCCACAAGTTAGAAATAGAAGAAACACTGCCAAGTGCTCTTTATGAAGTCACAGTCACTATAATATCCAAACCATATGAAGATTCGACAGTGAAAGAAAATTACAGACCAATTTCTCTGATGAACACGATGCAAAAATGCTCAATAAAATACTTGCAAACCAAATCTAAGAACACATCAAAAAAAAAAAAAACCACTATGATTAAGTAGGATTCATTTCAGAGATGCAGAGATGGTTTAATAAATGAAAATCTAACAATGTAATCTGCCATATAAACAAACTGAAAGAAAAAGAAGCCACATGATCATCTCATTAGATGCAGAAAATGCCTTTGACAAAATCCAACACCCCATTGTGTATATGGACCACATTTTATTTATCCATTCTTCAGTTGAAGGGCGTCTAGGTTGTTTCCAGGTTCTGGCTCTTACAAACAATGCTGATATGAACATAGCTGAGCAAGTGCCCTTGTGGTGTGATTGAGCATTCCTTGGGTATATGCCCAAGAGTGGTATAGCTGGATCTTGGGGGAGATTGATTCCCAATTTTCTAAGAAAACGCCATATTGATTTCCAAAGTGGTTGTACAAGCTTGCATTCCCACCAGCAGTGGAGGAGAGTTCCCCTAGCTCCAGATCCTCTCCAGCATAAGGTGTCTTCAGTGTTTTTGATCTTAGCCATTCTGACAGGCGTAAGGTGGTATCTCAGAGTTGTTTTGATTTGTATTTCCCTGATGATTAGGGATGTTGAGCAATTCCTTAAATGTCTTTCAGCCATTTGAGTTTCCTCTGTTGAGAATTCTCTGTTTAGTTCTATACACAATGGAATACTACACAGCAGAGAAAAGCAATGACATCATGAGGTTTGCAGGCAAATGGATGGATCTAGAAAAAAAATCATCCTCAGTGAGGTAACCCAGACTCAGAAAGACAAACACGATATGTAATCACTCATAGGAGGATACTAGATGTGGAACAAGGATGACTGGACTGCTACTCACAACACCAGAGAGGCTACCTGGAAAACAGGACCCTAAGAAAGACATGGAGATCGCCCAATGACGGAGAAATGTGTGAGATCTTCATGAACAGCCTGGACGTGAGTGGGGGTAATGAAGGGCGAGGGTCGAGGGAAAGAGAGCTTGGGGGAGCGGGAGATCCCAGCTGGATCAAGAACAGAGAGGGAGAACAAGGAATAGGAGACCATGGTAAATGAAGACCACATGAGAATAGGAAGAAGCAAAGTGCTAGAGAGGCCCACAGAAATCCACAAAGATGCTCCCACAATAGACTGCTGGCAATGGTCGAGAGACAGTCGGAACTGACCTACTCTGGTGATAGGATGGCCAAACACCCCAATTGTCATGCTAGAAACCCCATCCAATGACTGAGAGAACTGGATGCAGAGATCCACGACCAGGCCCCAGGTGGAGCTCCAGGAGTCCAATTGGCGAGAAAGAGGAGGGTTTATATGAGCGAGAATTGTTGAGACCAAGGTTGGATAAAGCACAGGGACAAATAGCCAAATGAATGGAAACACATGAACTATGAACCAATGGCTGAGGGGCCCTCAACTGGATCAGGCCCTCTGAATAGGTGAGACAGTTGATCGGCTTGATCTGTTTGGGAGGCATCCAGGCAGTTGGACCGGGTCCTGTGCTCAGTGCATGAGTTAGCTGTTTGAAACCTGGGGCTTATGCAGGGATGCTTGGCTCAGCCTGGGAGGAGGGGACTGGACCTGCTTGGACTGAGTCTACCAGGTTGATCTCAATCCTTGGGGGAGTCTTTGCCCTGGAGGAGATGGGAATGGGGGGTGAGCTGGGGTGAAGGGGAGGGGTCGGGAGGGGGGAGAACAAGGGAATCCGTGGTTGATATGTAGAATTAAATTATATTGTAAAATAAAATTAAAAAATAAATCAATCTTTTTAAACATTAAAGTAAATAACAAATAATGAACAACAACAACAACAAAAATTCCAATACTCCTTAATGATAAAGTCCTAAGGAAATTAGGGAGACATGGGACACATCTAAACATAATAAAGACAGTTTACAGCAAGTCTATAGCCAATATCAACATAAATGGAGATAAATAAAGCAATTTCACTAAAACCAGGAACAAGAAAATGTTGTCTGCTTTCTCCATATCTATGCACTATAGTACTTGAAGTTCTAGCTAAAGCAAGAAGATAACTGAAGAAGATCAAAGGGATACAGATTGGAAGGGAAGAAGTCAAAGGATCTTTATTTGGAGATAATATAGTTATGGTGATATTTTTCTTTTGTACCAAAATGTTAATTGTATGTTAATAAATAAAGTTGCCTGGGGGTCAGAGCTATTATCAAGCCATAGGAAAGCAGGGCAGTGGTGGTGTACGCTTGTGACCACAGCACTTGGTAGACAAAGCTAGGTAAGTCTCTGTATGTTCAGGAATACAGCCAGCATTGGATACACATGCCTTTAATCTCAATACCAACCATAGAACACCTGGAGGTCTATACAAACAGGCAGTGATGAGGCAGTCCTGTGGTTGGGTTTACAACCAATGAGAAGGCAGAACAGAGACTATATAAAGACTTTAACACAGGAAGTAGTGGCTCCTTTGGAGAGGTAGGACCACTGCAGGAGGAAGGGTAAGGTTTTAACTCTTAGCTCTGACCTCTTGGCTTTCTTCTTTGCATTGGTTCTGTGTTTCTTATTTATAAGACGGTTGGTTACATCTACATATAGTAGCATATATTTGTCACCCTAAAAATTCCACAGGGGAATTTCTACAGGTGACAAATACTTTAAGCAATATAGCTGGATACAAAATAAACTCAAAAATCAGTAGCCCTCCTATATACAAATTATAAATGGACTAAGAAAGAAATCAAGGAAACATTTTTTACAATTGCCTCAAATAATATATCTTAGGGTAACTCTAACCAAGCAAGTAAAAGACTTGTAGGATAAAAACTTCAAGTCTTTGCAGAAAGAAATTGACAAAGATGTCAGAAGATGAAAAGATTAACCGTGTGTGTGGATTAGTAGGACTAACATGGTAAAATGACCATACTACCAAAATCAACCTACAGATTCAGTGTAATGACCATCAAAATTCCAACACAATTCCTCACAGATCTTGAAAAGATAAGTCTTAATTTCTTATGTCAAAAAATAAAACAAAAACCAAAGGATAGCTAAAATAATCCTGAACAGTAAAAGAACTGCTAATGGCATCACCATTCCTGATTTCAAGTTGCACTACAGAGCTATAGTAATAAAAACCACATAGTGTTGGCATAAAAACAAACACATTGAGTTATAGAATCAAATTTAAGACCCAGACACAAATCAACACGCCAATGGACATCAGATTATGATAAAGAGATAGAAATACACACTAGACAAAAAAGAGCATTTTCAATAAATGGCAATGTTCAAACTAGATGCTTACATGTAGAAGAATTCAAACAGATCCATATTTATCACCCTGTACATAGGTAAAATCTGAATGGATTAAATATCTCAACATAAAACCAGACACACTGAACCTGATAGAAGACAAAGTAGGGAATAGCCTTAAACTCATTGACAAAGGAGAAAATTTCCTGAGCAGAACAGTGACAGCACAGGCACTAAGATTAAGAATTAATAAATGAGACCCCATGAAACTGGAAAGCTTCTAGAAGGCAAAAGACACCATCATTTGGACAAAAACGGCAGCCTACAGAATGGGAAAGGATTTTTTACCAATTTCATATCTGATTGAAGATTAATATCCAAAATATATAAAGAACACAAGAAAGTAGATATCAAAAAACCAAACAGTACAATATAAAAATGAGGCACAGAGAATTAAACAGAGAATTCTCAATAGAGGAAACTCAAATGGCTGAGTAACACTGAAAGAAATGTTAAACATAAGGGAAATGCAAATCAAAAATACTTGGAGATTTCATCTTATATCTGTCAGAATGGCTAAGATTAATAATATAGCTCATGCTGGTGAGGATGTGGAGCAAAAGGAACAGTCCTCCATGCTGATGGGAAAGCAAACTTGTAGAACTACTATGGAAATTAATATGGTGGTTCCTTGCACCACTCTTGAGCACATACTCAAAAGATATTTCATCCTACCATGAGGACACTTGCTCAACCAATTACCAGAAACTAGAAACAATCTAAATGCCCCTCAAGAGAAGAATGCATAAAAAATGTGCTATATTTAGAGAATGCAGTATTACTCAGCTGTTAAAAAGTAATGACACCATGGAATTTTCAGACAGATGGACAGAACTAGAAGAAATTAATCATGAGTAAGGTAACTCAGACTCAGAAAGATAAATATGGTATGTATTCACTTATATGAGGATATTAGTCATTGAATAAATGATAACCAACCCCAAATCTGTAGACCCAGAGAGTTTAGGCATAGAGGAAGGGACTAGGGTGGCAGTAAGCACACATGGATCTCCTTGGGAGTGGAACATAGAGTATATCTTGTGGGTGCACTGGGACTGGAGGAGAAAGGTGGGAACCAGATGGGGAGGTGCTGGGGAGATAGTGTTGGAGGGAATGCAGGGAGAGAGAGAGCTCTTATTGAGGGACATTGGAGGGATGATGTGGAAACCTAGGGCAGTAGAAGCTTCCTAAAATATGTGAAGGTGATCCTAAGGAGGTCTCCTAATAGTGGGAAAGACAGAGTTCTAACTGGCCATATCTTGTCACCAGATGAGGCTTCCAATACCAGGACTGAGTTGCATTCAATCGAGTTGTTGGCCAAAAGGGCCCTTTGAAAAATCCTCAAACAACCGTGTCTAAGACAGTGGGTTGCTCTCCACAAACTGACAGCAGGCTTCCTTTGCCAAGGACAACTTACTCACAACTCACTGAACATGGAGATATTGAACTGGTGCCTACATAGAACCTTCACCTTTAAGTTCTAGTGTCTTTGGTGCAGGAAGGTACGCTACAGGCTACCAAAAGAGAAACATAAACACCAACCCAGCCACAAACCCTTTGACCTGTAATATGCCTTGCCTGCACAATATGCTAGGGCAATGGTGGCTTAGAACTTGTGGGAGTGGTCAACTAACATCTGATTTGACTTAAAGCCCACTCTGCGAGATGGAACCCATACCTGACACTGCTTGGGTGACCAAGAATCTGAGACTAGAGAGCCATGGAACCCATACCTGACACTGCTTGGGTGACCAAGAATCTGAGACTAGAGAGCCCAAAGTACTGGGGTAAAACCAAATTCTACTGGTCTAATAAAAAAAATTTAAAAGGGTTGGTAAAATGACTCTGAAAGATATTCTGCTACACTTATAGATCAATGCCTTATTCAGCAATCATCAGAGAAGCTTCCTCCTGCAACAGACAGGAACAGATGCAGAGACCCACAGTCAGACATTACTCAGAGGGGGGGGGAGAGAGAGAGAGAGAGAGAGAGAGAGAGAGAGAGAGAGAGAGAGAGAGAGAGAGAGAGAAGAAAGAGTCAGTCCTTGGAACACACAGCTAGTTCTACATGGGAAATTTCCATCAAATCCTCCTGTCAAAGCTCAGGGAATCCCATGGAAGAGGAGGCAGGAAGACTGTAAGAGCCGGAGGGTACAGAGGACACTAGGAGAACCAGGCCACCTAAATAGACATAAGCCAAGCTCATATGAACTCCCAGAGACTGAAGCAGCAAGCAAGGGGCCTACATGGGCCTGAACCAGGTCCTCTGTGTATATATTATGGCTTTCAGCTTAGTATTTTATGGGACTCCTGAGTGTGTAAACAAGTGGGTTTCTGATTTTTGTGCCTGCTCTTGGGGCTTTTTTCCTTCTGTTGGTTTGTCTTGTCTAGCCTCGATGTGATTTTTTTTCTTTATCTTACATTTTATTTTGTCATGTTTGTTTGTTAAAAAAGGAAGGAAGGAAAGGAGGAAGAGGAAAAAAGGAGGGAAGGGAGGAAAGAAATGACTGAGTATGAAGACTCAATGTTAAGTTAGAGACTATTAGGAAGAGAATTAGTGGCAAAGAATAGAGTTTAAGCATTAATTTCACAAATGTTTGATGAAAGTTAAGAAAAGACTATACAGAGAATGGTATTTAAAGATAAAGGCGGGTAGCATTCTGAGGTGATAAAGACATCTGTTCTCAGATTCAAGAGTTTCAACAAATGCCCAATCCATCAACATCAACTAAATTCAAGTGATAAACTTTGTAGTGAAACCAAAGAAAACACACACACACACACACACACACACACACACACACACACACACACACACGTAAAAACAGCAAGAAAGGAAATGGAAAATTTTACTCGCAAAAGTTGGTCATTTAGCAAAGGCAGATGTCTCTCTCAGGACAACAGAAATTGGAAGATAAAAATCAAACTGGAATTGAATTCAAAAGACACTCCCTTTTAAAGGTTTTGGGAAAACGAAAATGTTTTTGAACAAATTACAGAAGCACTCACTACAACAGACCTCTGTGAAGGGATTTCATCAAAGAGTGTATCCAGAAAGAAGGAAATGTCCTCAGGAAGGTGCAATATTCTGAGATAGAAAGTGTTGAGCGAGCGAGCCAGCAAGCAAGGGCTGTTCTGAAGCCCAAGGATTGTGCAGAACAATCCCTCTGCCTGGTGTTTAGGAAAGAGCCTGCAACACTGGCAAAGGACACGATTTCAGCTGGATAAGAAGTGACCCTGGTGAGAGCATCCTGAGGTTTCTGAGTTACTGGGGGAAAGGGCAAGGCCTTTAACAGTTGAACTGACTGGGGATTACTTAGGAGGCAGCTAGAAAGAACATAGTTTGGGACTTCTGAACTAGGAGAGACAGAGAAAAACAATACCAAAACTGAACAAAAGAGAGTGAGAAAAACAGTAGATAAAGAAAGTAAAAATGAAGACAGAAACATATGGAAAACAAAAAGGCAAAAATGGTAACTATGAATGCAAATGTCTAATACTCAGAATGAAGAAAAAGTGTGTTTTTTTTTCTTCAAAACAAAGAAAAGAAAATGTCCCAAAGGATTGCCCACAGGCCAATTTGGGGGGCCATTTTCTCAATCTAGGTTTCTTCTACCCAAATGACTCTTTAGCTTGTGCCCAGTTGATATAAAAACTAGTTAATACAGTCGGGTAACAATATTTTTATCTTTTATTATTGATAAAACACAAATTTGCACAACATTGCCATATATATACATAAATATATAATGTATATGTACATAAAATGACATGTTTCTCTTTCAACAAACCCTTGATCGTTGGACTCACTAAAAATTTTATTTGTAAAGATGAAATCATGCATTGTTTTAAAATCAAGTTTGGATTTATGGTTAACTATAAAGTCCTGTTTATTTGTATATATTGTGCCATAAGTGTTCTCCAGTTCTGCTTCTTACAACATATTTGTCACATCTGCCCTGCAGAAGACTCAAGTCCTAAGGCTCTTATTCCACCAGACTGTAGGGAGAACTCTGCTCACTCTGCCAGCTTCTGACTCTTGCTGCCAGATACTCCAGCCAGCCAACAGTGAGAAACAGCACCAGATGTGATTTCTATACAGACACTGCGCTGCCTTTTGAGGCAACACGTGTGCCCTGGACCAATGGTTACCTCGACAGGGAAGCCTCAATTCCGAAACTAGAAGCTCAGGGATGTAAAGCTATTGGTAATTAAGTCTCCTACAAAAGTATTTCATTTTCATGCCGGTTGTTTGCTTGTTTGTTTATGTTTTTTGTTTTGTTTCTTTGTAATTTTACAGCATTTTCTCTTGAAAAACAAATTGCTTGTCTTGCCGACCCTCTGCTCCTTCCTCCGCAGAAGCCAGGCAGAGGTAAGCAGCAAGCTATGAAATTCAAGAGATTCTCTTCTCTGAGGATGCTTTAGTCACGGAGTTGCTATGCTACAACAGAGCCAGAGAAGTGGGCGTGTCTTCCAGGAAAATTCATCTGCAGCTGTTTTCACTTTTCTTGACTCGCAGCACTGGGATTTCTGGGGAAGGTAAGTGGCAGCGCTGCAGATTCCAGGACCAAATCCCAGACGCTGCTCTAGAAACACACTGCCCTACCCCATCCCCCACCTAAACTGCCTTCCCTTCCCCCGTCTCCCCAGGCCTTGGAGGCTCATCCTCTTTAGGGGCTTGTTCAAACTGCAGCGAGTGAGTACTTGTGGGAGATTTCTGCGCCATTGCAAGTTTAGGGAAAACTTCTCGGGTTGCAAGAATCATTGAATCATCTAATAGCCTCAAGCAAGCCCCTCTTCCTCTCTTCAGTCTGTCCGTCTGCTTTCCTGTCTGTTGTTTCTCCCCTTCTCTTTTTCTCTCTACTTCCTTAACTCTTTCCATTCCTCTTTTCAGCTCCAAAGTTCCTTTCTTTTCACAGCCAACCAAGATGATCAGTTTTATGTAAAATCGTGCTATAAGTGCAGCTTTAAGCCTCTTACCACACAAACTGCTTGGAGCCCTCAAGACCTTATGAAAACAAAACAAAACAAAACAAAACAAAAACAAAAACAACCCTCAAGAAAACTGACCTTTTAATAAATTCTAGGGTACTGAAAATCAAGGGCAGACAATTTAAAGTTGAAATGCCCCCCCTCTTTGTTGGAAAGCTATGCTTCTAGCTTCTGGATTTCCCATCAGCCAACTGAGGGGGTGTGGCCAGCTGTTTCTTCTCACTCCCACCTCTTGTCACTGCAGTCTCACTGCTCAAGGGGTCCACACCAGAGACTCAGTGAGAATCCCTCTGTCCTCCAGCCGCATCAGGGTCAGTAGTTCTGGTCACGCTTGGGGATACTCTTCCCCCTACATACTTAGAGGCACCTTTCTCAGTTTCTTCCTGAGAGACAGAAAAAGGAAGCCTCCACAACTGACTGTTTATATGAGAAAGGTTGGAAGGGAGGGTGAAATCCCTCGGTGAGGGAAATTTACTCTGAGGTTGACTTCAGGAGGTAAATGGTTTTTGTTTTGTTTTTCATTATAGGTGATTGTGGTCTGCCTCTCTCCTCTCTCAGCCTCCTGCAGTGGCCACTGCCAGCCTGAGATCTCCGCTGCCAGACACAGTCCATCTTCCAGCTGAGCTGCTCCTGGGTGAGTCTCCTGCTCGAAGCTCCCTGTTGCTGTTATTAGAAATACATAATTTTTCACTTAAAGGAAGCTCCCCTTTCTTAGCTTGTTTTCCCAGCTGCTCTCTGCTTTCATATACCTGTTGCAGAATATTATTTTAAGGTGTGCTCATCTGTTGCAATTCCTGTTTTGCTATCAAGTGAAAAACCATTTTATCAGCTAGGATTTATTCCCCAGTTACTGAAGAATAATGTGGAGAGAAGAGCTAGAGTCATAGCTGTGGTGGATTTGTGGGAGTGGGGCTGGGTATATGAGATGTGTGATCAGCATGGTGATTGCGCATTCTCTCTCTCTCTCTCTCTCTCTCTCTCTCTCTCTCTCTCTCTCTCTCCCTCTCCCTCTCTCCCTCCCTCACCCCCCTCTGTGTGTGTGCATGCGCACATGCTCTGTATGCTAAGCAAATGCTTTATTACAACTCAGAATGCATTTGAAATTGTGATTTAGATGAGGATCACTGGCCCAGGAGTATCTCTGTCAAGTGCTTTAGAATCCTTGAGGTGGGGTTGTGCTACAAAGAAAAACTGACCTCTCAAGAGCCTTCATTTTCATGGCTTGTAGGTCTCAGGGAAGGGGAGGTACATGAATCAGCTGCCCTGGGGCCAACACACCTGCATCAAAGCATCAGTGGTCCTTAGCATGCTGTGTGATCCAGACAGTGGCACTTCAGCTCCAGTGAAAAGTACCCTTGCTAGTGCCTGCCACAGTAGTGTGGGGCACATTTTGTCATGGCTGGGGAAGGAAAGTTAGGGAATGATCAGGTACAGAATGCTCTCATGGAAAATTTTAGGCCCATCATTAGTGCTAGTGGGGAAATAGGGTTCACTTCCATGGGTTTGTAGTCTCTTTAATAAAAGAATTTAGAAGCAGACTTGGAAGGAAGCTCAAGGCTAGTGATGTTAGAGATGAAGAAAAAAACCAACCTGACATATGCCAGGAGGACAAAGAAAGACCATTGGTGCCTTTTAAGTTAGGGATGTAAGCGGCTGTGGAAGGGAGAGGCAGGCCTTTACAGAAACATCCAGAAAGCCGTAATGCCAAGAAAAGCATGCTCAGGCTTTGGGTTGGTATATGAAAAAGACACAAAATAAGTCAAAGGAAAAGTTAAAGCTTCTTGAGTTAATATTTACATAAGCCAGCAGACATTGGAGGCCTGTGTATAGGAGCTCTGTGAACTCCACACTGTAGGAGGGTTAGGGGGTTGGTAAGGTTATTATCTCATTAAGAAGACAGTTGTTCCTCCTATCTCCTTAGCTGTCAGCCTTCTAGAGAGGTTCCTGGCCAGGTGATTGACAGGCCCAACTGGATTAACTCTTAAGGGAAGGACAATAGTATGTAATGTATGGTGCTACCCAGGACCAAAGCCTGAACTCAGATTTTATTCTTTGGACCTGAACAAAGGACCTTTCCTTTAATGGCCTCCAATAAAACCCTAGTATCTCTATCTTTTCATACCATATGTATTTTCAATCCTAAAGTGGGAAAGTGGGACCAAGGTCATGTTTCCCTTTTCAGTGTTACCAGGATGTGGGGTTCAAAGCCAGCCATGAGGGAGGGGTCCATCCTTAATGGACTTCAAGACTGTTAAAATCTGGATAGCTACCAAACACTGAGACACAAACAATCTATAGATCCTATGATAAGGCTGTCATGTAAATCATAACCTGGAAGCATGCCCTTTGTCCATCATTTTACAATATAACATATGCTATATTTTTAAATATTATAATATTCTAGAAATAAAATTAGAATACCTTAGGTTATTTTGTGTGTGTGTGTGTGTGTGTGTGTGTGTGTGTGTGTGTTTGAGACAGGGTTTTTCTATGTAATATCAGTGGCTGTTCTGGAACTCCCTTTGTAAACCAGTCTGGCCTTGAACACACAGAGATTCTCCTGCCTCTGCCTCCCAAGTGCTGGTATTAAAGGTGTGTACTACCATGCCTAGCAGGATACACTAGTTTTAAATCAAGGCTATGTTGCACTCACCATATGCATATGTATATTAAAAAAAACTTGGATTGAAAACTGGTGGTGTGTTTGAATTCTAACCTCTAAAGCAGCTCAACAACAAGGAGTCAAAATGCAGGCATCCCTTGGATTACACAGCTACTCACATAGAGGTCTCTGAATAGTATGAATTAAATAATAAGCAGCAGATATTTGTTGAAAAATACAGAATATAACAACAGGAGCACTGCTAACATCTGTCATCATTGACGAATGCCTTCTAAGGATCTTCCCCTCATCTAGGAAGCTCATCCACATGAATTGACATGTTTGTATGCTGGTGCTATGGTTCTCATCTTAAAAGGGCCTACTGATATTCTGAATGGCTAAATTTATGGTACCTGTTCAGTATGCATGAGATGTAGTGTATTAGTCACACTTTAGAGAAAATGGAATTGAAGTGTAAAGCAACCTTAGAGAGTTCCTGCATGTGGCCACCTCAGGATTCCTGCATCTTCCCACCTGAAGTGCCCTTTAATAGAAGTTTATCTTTGACATTTCTGTCTTCTTTACTCCACACCTCTTCTTCCTGGCTCTAAAACTGCCCCTCTGCATGTCTCCTTGCATTCTTCCAGAGAAACAGAAGGTGTTGGTATTTGAATGGTCGGCTTTAACCATCTGCTGTAGCAGATAATGTGTCTTTTCACAGAAACACAGTGTCAACATGGTGCTTTCTAGTGGCTTACTCACAGGTGTAAAGGACCCAGGTAAGCAAGAGTCAAGACTCTTAATGCCAAATTCTTTAGACCCTAGCGAGTTCTAGCCTGTGCGTCTGACTCTAGCACATCTTGTTGAACTACTGAACACTGATCTTTCCCCAGTGGCACTGAAGAGCATTGCTGTGACTCTGTCCATCAAGGATTTTGTGGCTGGTGTGTCTGCAACCTTAAATTATGAGAATGAGGAGAAAGTCCCCTTGGAGGCCTTCTTTGTGTTCCCCATGGATGGAGATTCTGCTGTTCACAGCTTTGAGGCCTTGGTGGATGGGAAGAAAGTTGTGGCAGAGTTGCAGGACAAGTACCAGGTCTGAAGGATGAGTTCACTCTCTCCCCTGCTTGTTTCCATAGGACTTTCTCTTTAGACTTTATCAAATGCAGCAACTTAAAAATTCTAGTATTGAATGTTCTTCCCTTCATTCACTTCTAATCCATTTGCCTACAATTATTTGGGACATGGATAATTAGTCACCCAGAGTGTAGCTCTACCAGTTATAGCACCTATCAAGGTCCTTCTGAAAACGTCTGAGTTTTATGTACATCCTGTCCATTCATTAATGTCTTCATCTTATTTTCCCACCCCTCCCATTATCCCCTCTAGGCTCACCTAAAGTATGAAGAGTCCGTCTCTGCGGTATTTCAGACTTACTTATTAGAAGAAGATAAGTGCTCCAAGGATGTCTTCCGTTGCAATGTGGGAAACCTGCAGCCAGGGTCAAAGGTGGCACTCACCTTGAAATATGTGCAAGAGCTTTCTCTGGAAGATGATGGGGCCCTGTGTTATGTGCTCCCAGCAGTCCTGAATCCTAGATACCATCCCTCTGGTGAGTACCTCTCCATTTTGGATACCTGTCTATGGTAGCATATGTTGGGAAAGCACTGTAAGGTTTTGGAGTGCTTGATGTGTTGACAAGGAACAGAATTAAGGTTCCTTCTGTAGATCAATCTGTGGACAGTTGCCCGGATCTGAAGACCCCGATCGTCCCTTTGGAGGACCTGCCCTACACACTCAGCATGGTTGCCACCATCAACTCCCAGCTTGGTATCGGGAGAATCGAATGCAACTGTCCCTTGAGTTCCATTGACTACACAGGAGAGAGCAAGACCTCTGCTCAGGTAAATAGTGTGAGAGTTGCCAGTCCTCTGTGCATTAGCTATTGACCTAGTCCTAACTCAACCTTCCTGGATCCTCTTCTGACCTGGCCCTAACTCAACCTTCCTGGATCCTCCTCACTTCTGAGCTACTGCCTTTTTGCACAGACCCTTTGGACAGTAACTCTTTCCATGCTGCTCATGGAAGCCTGTAGTCCTAGATCTGATTTCCAGCTCTCAAATCTGTCAGTGGCAGTTCTGATGTGTCTTCTCTGCTGGTCTCTTACTCAGGTTACCTTGGCTGAAGGACACAAGTTTGACCGGGATGTGGAACTCCTGATTTTCTACAGGAAGGTGCACAGCCCCAGTGTAGCTGTGGAGATGGGGATGGCTGAAAGAGAATCAGGTATTTTCTTCCTCACTTATAAGTCACCTCCTAGCAGGACACTCTGTCTTAAAACCACCCTAAAATTTTTCCCTTCTCATTGTTCTGTCAAGTGGCCAGGAAAACATTATCAGTGCAAAATACTGAGAGTCTTTGCACTTCTGTAACCAAAACTAGTTTAACAAAGAATAAGGTGGTTGTGTCTTATAGACAAATTTAAGCCCACTAATAAATAGTTGGAGAAAGAATGTGAACAAATAATTCAAAAGAAAAAAATGTAAATGGTATAAACATGAACCATAACCAGTCTTGAGACAGATACAATTCAAAATAGTTCTATAACATTTTCACTTCTCAAAAGATCAAACATGTCCAATCTGATAATGTTTCATGCTTCAGAAAATGTGTTGAAACACCCAGGCCCATGAGGACAGCCCTGATGAAATTCAGGGGCCATGAAACATAACCAAAAGCAAAACCAAAGACATGAGTTTGGGATGGAACTTGTAGTGGGATAAAAGGTGTTTGGTAGGGGAGATCTAAGGGAGTGTGGGATGGTGAGTGTGACCAGGATCCGTTATATGCACATAAAAGTCATCAAAATAAATGAAAATATATTTTGAGAACACTAAAAATAAATATGATAAAATTTGCCTGTTTCAAAGTCAACAGCAAGATAACTTGGCATTGTAGGAGAATTTGGATCAGATGTGTTAACATTCATGATAATTTAGACAATTCTAATTTTTGGAATCTTCAGGAAACAAATGTAGATATGAGTAAACAAGGCAGAGGATGCCCCCAACATTTTAGTAATATAAAGTATTGGTAAATAAGAAAATATCACTGGAATAAAATTTCCTATGCCCCCAACAACATGCTTTAAAGTATACTTACTCAAATAATACTCACTGACAAGTTGAAATAATTTAGAATAAAAATCCTGTAAAAATGGAAAGCAAGGGAAAAGTAACTCAGAAATAACAAATTACCATATAAAATAGGGAGATTAGAAGGAGTCATTTGTAAATGTACGAAGTATGAAAGTAGTCATTGTGGTTAGGTTAGGACTGTTTAGCTCTGTTTTTTTTTTTTGTTGTTGTTTTTTGTTTGTTTTTTGTTTTTCGAGACAGGGTTTCTCTGTGTAGCTTTGCGCCTTTCCTGGAGATCACTTGGTAGCCCAGGCTGGCCTCGAACTCACAGAGATCCGCCTGCCTCTGCCTCCCGAGTGCTGGGATTAAAGGCGTGCGCCACCAACGCCCTGCTTAGCTCTGTTTTTTAAATTCAATGAATAACTTTTATCAATTGATCACATAGGCATGTTATCTCATGTGAAGTTCAGTATTTTTCATATCAAGATAGTATAAACATCAAATTTTAGCATTTTAACTATCTTATATGCCAAGCTCTGTGTCCTCCTGGTTATTAATTAAACCATCACCATCTCTCTCTGAATGGTTTGTTTTCCTCTAGTTTCTTAATTTCTCAAATATAGTATGTAAATTTCTCTTTAGCTTCCTAGTAAGTTTAGCCTCTTGATTTAAGGTCTGTCTTTTTCCAAATCTCAAGTGAGACAGAGAGAGAGAGAGAGAGAGAGAGAGAGAGAGAGAGAGAGATACAGAGACAGAGACAGAGAGAGACAGAGAGACAGAAAGACAGAAAGACAGAGAGACAGAGACAGAGAAGAGAGAGACAGAGACAGAGAGGATTTCCTTGTAACTCTATCTGGCATAGCACATGTCAATCTTTTGTAATCTTGGGCCTTCCTAAGCCACCATTCATTATGATGCTTGGTTCAGTGATCCTGTTGCTTCTGGGATAGTTTCCATGTAGGCGCAATTCTGCATCGTTAGGGACAGTGATAATCACAGTGGTGGCTGGGATTATGATCGTGTGTCTTTACAAATGCTTTAAAGATGCGTTACTGACAATCTTTGTCCATGCAGGTCTGCCTAGCCTTTTGACAATGTGACATGGCATCATCATCTACAAAATTGATCTTCAAGAACCATACACTTGATTTACATTGGCCATATTCTTAGTTGTTATTGGCCGTGTGTGGCCCATTGGTTGGACTCATTTCAATGCCATCTCAATCTCTCATCGCTAACATTTGTCCAATACAGCTTCACATTTAAATTCACCAATATGAACCTTTGGGCTAATCTTTGCAGTCATGTTTTCATAGAGCCAGCTGCCCATGCTGAGTTTCCCGAGACAATTATAGACAGCTCGCTAGAAGCAATTCCTTTTCCATGGAGTTCCATTCCTTGTTTGTACTTTAATTGATTCTTTCCTATGCCTTTATTGAACTCTTTCTTTAGCAGCCATGAAATACTCCATCGGTGAGCTCATCTTATCCAGAAAAGTAATCTATCTCACACACATTAAACAAAAAGCTGTTGTCACATTATATATCCTAGTATTGGATTCTGTAAAAATTATCTTTTCACTAATATCCTATCAAACCCTTCTTAGGTAATACTTACTTATTATGTTATCCATTCAATTATTTGAGTATACAATGGGTAAGAGAATAAACTGAGCCCATTTATCTATGGTCACACTGAGCCACAGCCCTAGTAAGAATTCAGACTTGACATCCCAGATTGACTTTGTAATGATAATACAGTATAATTGTGTTATCTCATATACTTTCTAAACAATTGTTCTGGGGTTATAATAACCTGCCCTTCTCAATGAACTTACATCTCAATACTGGTTTTTCAATCCCATAATTAATTTTCTTTAGGTTTTAAATAAAAATTTATCCATGACTTCAACAACGTATGCATACAGAGCAGTCTTCTTCAGACTATTGTTTCAATAAGGTGCTTGGAGTTCAATATCAGTCTCAAGACACCTCTTTCATCTGTGGAATATCAGTGAATACATCATAATCAAAGCAGATAGTCTTATACTGGCATACATAATTGTTACCAACGTTCTTGTAATTTGTCAACCTAAGAATTACATTCATGAGCATTGTCATCACTTTTCAACTGTACTTAGTCTTTAAAACTTTTTTGTTTGGTTTTTCGAGACAGGGTTTCTCTGTGTAGCTTTGGCCTTTCCTGGAACTCACTTTGTAGACCAGGCTGGCCTCGAACTTACAGAGATCCGCCTGGCTCTGCCTCCCGAGTGCTGGGATTAAAGGCATGCGCCACCACCGCCCGGCAAAACATTTTCACTATGTTTTTATTTACTCTGTGTGCGTGGACGTGTGGACTTGTGTGCCATAGTGCTGTGTGTGCCATGGTGTACATATGGAGGCCAGAGGACATCTTGTAGGAGTCACTCCTTCTTTCCATGATGTGGGTCCAGAACAGCAACTCAGGTCTTCAGGCTTGGCAGCAGATAGATTTACCTGCCAAGCTATATAAGACAATTAAAGTCTTAATGGCCAATGAAGTAAATTCCCATGGCTTTGATTTGTTGAGGGCATTCAAATTCGTTGGCTGATTTTGGCAGATGCTAACCTAGGGGGCCTCACCAATTTGTTCAGGTGCCAGGAAATGAGCCTGCAGCAGCACTGACAGCATTGTCACTGTTACCTGGGCACGGCAACCCTCTTTCTTCATGTTCACACCTCTTCTACTTCTATCTCTTGAATGTATGTAACTCACCTCCAGCCCTTTGCAAGTAGACTATTCATAAGGAAGAAAGAAACAACAACAAAAAAAAAATAGGGCTTGAGCTTGAGTTTTTCCAGCTCACAGTTCTGGTCACAATAGCTTTAGGGAGATTGGTGAGAATGAGTGTATGAGAGTATGTGTTCTGGGGAGTGGATCCAGAGTCTTTCTCATGTTAGGCAAACTCTGCAGCTGAGCTATATCCCCAGCACTCTTTTTAGTCCTTTTTTTTTTTTTTTTTTTTGCTTTGAGAAAGGACTTCATTAAATTGCCCAGGTTGGCCTTGGACTCATTTTGTAGCTAAGATTCCTTTGAACTTGTAATTTTTCTGTTGTAGCCTCCCAAGTAACTGAGACTTGCTGTATCAGCAAAGTGTTCTTGGGACTTTAGGATTCTTGAGTTTCTATTCGTCTTACAAGGTCCTTATTCTTTCTGTATAGATACTCTAATGGGAGCACCTTCTGCAATGGTGAGTTTCTATCCAGATATAGCAGAAGTGGAGACTTCAACAAAATGTGGAGAATTTGTGTTCCTTATGGACCGTTCAGAAAGTATGAAGAGCCCAATGAGTCGCCAGAACAGGTCTCAACTGAGAATAGATGTTGCCAAGGTAAAAACAGCTTCTTTCTTTCCCATGAATAAATAATATGCTCACTGAGGATGAATGTGAGGAGTTCGGTTAGGGTCTGTTTGAGATGGAGGTATGTTCCTTGTCTGAGTTCTCAGGCTTTTCTTAGAGTGGAAGGTGGAAAAAAGACTGTACATGACAGTCCCCAACCTCCTTAGCTGTAGCAGGCATTTGTGTCATGTGTGTGTGCCTGGTTGCTCTACTCACCCTACTTCCTCACCTTCAGGAAACACTGATTCTGCTCCTGAAGAGTTTGCCTGTGGGCTGCTATTTCAACATCTATGGCTTTGGGTCCACTCATGAGGCGTTTTTTCCGTAAGTTTCTAGAAAGAGAGGTCAAGCAGAAGTAGAAGGACATACAAGGCAGGTAGGAATACTGACTGCCCTGCTTGACAACCCAACTTTGATCCCCAGGACTCACATGGGGGATGGAGGGAATCAGTTCCCACAAGTTGTCTTCTGACCTTGCACATGTATGCTATCACATGCGTGTGCAAGAAGGCATGCACGCACGCATGCATGCACGCACGCACGCATGCACGCGCACACACACATGCAGAATGATGTAAAATCATATAAAATATATTTTAAAGGGAGGAAGCGCACTATGAAAAGGTTGGTGAAAAGTTGACTGGGCTTAGGGGAATTTGGAGAGGATTGTTATTTGATGGGACTCCTCAGCCCTGGCAACCTGATGCTGCCATCGTGTGACCACATGCGCTTGCTTCTTTCAGGAAGAGCGTGAAATACACTCAGGAATCCATGGAGAAAGCAGTGGAGAAAGTAAAGCTTATGTTGGCAGATCTAGGAGGGACAGAAATTTTAACACCACTACGAAAAGTTTTTAGGAAAACCCCCATTCCAGGGCATCCTTTACAGGTAAGTATTGGAACAAGACTAACAGAAGGGGTGGAGGGGATGAAAATTCTCAAGAATGTATGGCCTTGAATATTAGTGCAAGACTATGGAAATGCTGTGTGTAGTTCAGGTTTCTACTGTATGGGAGAGTGAAATGAAGATTGTCTTCTTAACTGAGACAAACTAATGCAGGTAATGGCTGAAACTCCCAAAGATTCTGCATCTGGCACCGACCCTGTGCAAACCTTCTAAATGACACAACACTGGAGATTAGGAGTCTCCTGCCTGTTTAAAGAGGCACCAGAGACTTCGATGTAAATTAGTTGAATTGTTTCGAGTTAAGTTCTGTTCTCTTAATATGAACTTGACAGTGGCCTGATGGGTGTCCTGGTGTTTGTTTTATGCAGGTCTTTGTCTTCACAGATGGAGAAGTTACTGAAACTTTTAATGTAATCAAGGAAGTTAAGTTCCACAGCAAAAGGCACAGGTAGAAGGACAGTCTCATTTCTACTGGGGAAACTGAGTTTTAGCAAGGCCAATGAAAGCAATATTCCAAATAACATCAATTATGTAAAAAAAAAAACAAACTAATTTGCCCTATTTTTTTTCTAAACTGACAGTAAATAGATTAATGGGTCATTTTATTTTCCGCTTTACTTTTTTTTTCAACTCTAAATGTTTTATAAAGAAGATGCTTCCCATAACAAATTCTAGTTCTTTAATGTCTAAGTGGTACTATTCCTCTGAAAGCTCTTACTCTCCTCTCCGAGTTCTATAGCCCAGCAGCTGACAGCATCAATCTCTCCAGAGCCTAATGAATTTCATGGCCTGTCCCTGGCCAGTTCACCTGAACCTTTTGACTATGTCCCCAGAGAATTTTGTCCAAAACTCTATTACAAGGGACACTGCTCATTGAAAGCCCAAGCTTACATTTTTGCCTGTCCATTTGTATTTGTTTCTTGTTCCAGAAGGTAAAGGGATGCCTTCTAAGGTCTTGACCCATAAGTTCTTACTATCTTGGTAAAGACATAATTCAGTTATCTTATTTTTTAATGTTCTCAAATGGTATTTATTTAAAAAATACTTTGTAGAAATTTCAGCATAGCTGGGAGAGACACACACTCTCTACCTGTGAAGTTTGGGCAAATGAGCATTGCTAGGGTAGGGAAATTAGTTTGTTTCAGGACAGTGGCCACTGACAGGTTGCCCTTGTGCCAGTGGATGGTCCTACACCCGCTCACATATGGGCAACACTGACTGGACTCATTGGCCTATAAAAAGAGGACATGAAATCGGCAGGGGAAATGGCTGGAGCAGAGGGTCTGGGAGGACTTGGAGCAGGTAGTCAGTGTGGACATGATCAAAATACATTGTAGACATGTATGAAACTCTCAGAGAATGAAAGGGAAATATTTGTAGATCTTCTCTAGTTTTCTGGTTTAGGAAATGGCAGCTAGTGTTCCCATGAGCAGAGCCCACAATGAGTGTTTGAACCTAAGCTACTTATTTAATTCCTGTAAGTTACACTTACGTAGCTATTTGCTTACTAAATGGTGAGCTCAATTCACCTCTCTAAGCTTTATATTTTTTTTCCTGAAAAATGGAGAAAGTAATAGTATTTATTAATTGGTTCACTGTGATTGTTAAATAATAAAATTATATAAACATCAGGAATTATCTTTATACAGTTTAAGTGTCATGAAATTTTGCTATCATTGTAATTAATGTTTTTTATTAGCATCCATATGAAGCACTTTAGTGAGTTCTAGGCAAAAAGTCTAACGCTACAAACTTTCAATTTGGTCTTATACAGAAAGATAATTTATAGTTTAGATATAGATCACAGTTGAAAGTTCATACTAGAAACTTTAATAAAGATCATGATGGGCTGTGTTCTATAGGATGAGAAATCCCAGTCAGTTCTCTGTAATTAAGAGCTGGTCCTGGTTCTTGAATATTTTAGAGCATTGCTCTTAAAACTAATGTCACTGGGAGCTGTGACTTACACTAACCCAATCAAAAGAGACCAATAAACAGTCCCAAGTTACAGTGTGTTGATTTACAATGAAAATTGTTTGAGGTCATCTAAAATGCTTGCTAGTTTTACCAATAAAGTACTATCTGTGTGTGTACTGTTCTTCTCGGGAAATTAACCCATGGATAGAGCACTGCTTGCTGTGCATAGACGTGGACAGAATGAGGACTACCCTTAGAAGGAAGGGCAGGGGACATACTTCTCATCCTGACATCGCGCCTGCCAGGACAAACATTATGCAGTGTCAGGAAGGTGCTGTTGACTTTTTTTTTTTCGAGACAGGGTTTCTCTGTGTAGTTTTGGTGCCTGTCCTGGATCTCTCTCTGTAGACCAGGCTGGCCTTGAACTCACAGAGATCTGCCTGGCTCTGCCTCCCCAGGGCTGGGATTAAAGGCGTGCGCCACCACCACCGCCTGGCCACTGTTGACATTTTATATCTTTTTTTTTTTAAATTAAAGAGAAACTGTGTGTGTGTAAAGATCAGCTGTAGGATATGACTTGGGGCAGATTTCTTTAATTTTTGTGCTCCAGATCTTCGTGTGAAAAATGAAATATGAGATAATCTCAGGAGACCCCTGATAGATAAATTATATTGTAACTGTGAGATATATTATTATGTATCTTTAAAATAGAACATAATCAGTGAATGACAGTTATTCCTTAGTACATTGTCTTCATATAATTGATGATGATGCATTAATTTGATAATTCCAATCAAGTTCTGTCTTTAACCTCCATCTTCTTACATTCACAGATGCTTCTCATTTGGCATTGGAGAAGGGGCCTCTACCAGCTTAATAAAGAACCTTGCCCGGGTGTCAGGGGGTACTGCAGAGTTTATCACAGGCAATGACAGGATGCAGTCCAAGGTGGGGGGGGCACCATGTGTAAAAAGTGGGTAACATGAATCAAATCTGAGACAGAGTGGGGTATTTCTTCAAGGGCAGGAGTCCAGCTTCCCTGCAGGGCAGATTTCCTCATGTCTTCAATATTTAGTTCCTGTACTTAGTGGGGAAAATTCTAGCCTATAGAAAGAGGGCCCAATATAGTATGTGGAAAAACTGTCTTTAGTCCTCTTAGGCATAAGCTCAGAGATGTGTTGCTGAGAGTTGAGGGTTTCGTGTTGACACAAGAGACAGACTAAGAGCTTTTGTTGTCGTGCCTAAGAATCCAGGTATGTACTTCAGGACCTCTTCTAGTGTTATAGCCAACCATCACTGCAAAGGATGTCAAGCAAAGGAGAAGGGTCAAGTGGGCTATGTATAATAAAATCAAAGTGACTTCAAATTAATGCACTGTTTTATTCATATGTGCAATGAGAAACCCTCTTCAGATATATGCCTAAGCTTCTGCCTCACTGATATCATCTTTACTAAATCTCTCACATTGATGTGTTAAATTGTAGATGTAACCAACCGTTTTATAAATAAGAAACACAGAACCAATGCAAGGAAGAAAGCCAAGAGGTCAGAGCTAAGAGCTAAAACCTTACCCTTCCTCCTGCAGTGGTCCTACCTCTCCAAAGGAGCTGCTACTTCCTGTGTTAAAGTCTTTATATAGTCTCTGTTCTGCCTTCTCATTGGTTGTAAACCCAACCACAGGACTGCCTCATCACTGCCTGTTTGTATAGACCTCCAGGTGTTCTATGGTTGGTATTGAGATTAAAGGCATGTGTATCCAATGCTGGCTGTATCCCTGAACATACAGAGACTTACCTAGCTCTGTCTACCAAGTGCTGTGATCACAAGCGTACACCACCACTGCCCTGCTTTCTTATGGCTAGATAATAGCTCTGACCCCCAGGCAACTTTATTTATTAACATACAGTTAACATTTTGGTACAAAAGAAAAATATCACCATATTAAATCTCTTAACTTTAGATTGCAGAGGAGGAGCAATAAGGCCATTTCTCTAACAGCAGCAGGAATTAGACATAACATCCATTATATCTTATGACCCCTATGTACAGTAGGTCACTAATGGTACCTACTTGCTGCTTGCTTATACTGACTCTGCCCTTTCTTCTCCTCCAGGCTCTTAGGTCCCTGAGACGTTCTTTACAGTCTGTAGTAGAGGATATCTCTCTGAGCTGGGATTTGCCTCCTGGGCTGTTTGTACACATGCTATCTCCAGAGCAAACTGTTGTCTTTAGAGGTCAAAGGTTAATCACCTATAGCCTGCTGACTGGACAGATACCGGTGAGTCCACAATATTAGTCTCTCTTCTTGGTGCAACTATTGCCCTGACAGATTCAGTAAATAAAGTAGATGGTTTTGAATTTTAATAGGTTATTGTATTTGCTACCTGGAACTGGCCAAGCATTCTTCTCATCACACCAGGTTTCTGCTCTCCTGAACACATGGTTTCTGGATAGAAAGTTGAATATATAAAGCTGGGGGTGGAGGGGACTGCAGCTTACATCCTCACCATCTTCCTAGTGATGCCTCTCTTTTACTTTTCTTCTCTAATTTATAGCAAGACGAGGCTACAGGTGAAGTGTGTGTCAAATACACCATTCATGGCAAAAGTTATGAGGAAAAGGTGACATTTTCTCTACAACCCAAGCCTGATGACAAGTGAGAATTCTGTTTTCTTCCCCTTCTTTCTTCTTTTTTTTTTACCCCTATGGTTTTGATGGGTGAGTTCCTTCCCTTGACTCTGAACCCAACTGCATCCCTAAAACCATGTTTTGTTTCTTGCCCATTCACCTATTTCCTCCCATTTGCTCTCACATTCCCTTACTTCTGTGATGTGTAACTTTTCAGAGTTCCCACTACAAGGCATGTGGGTTTTCCCCTTACTCTCAGGAAGTTTTTATTTCAGCTTCACCATTCATCGTCTTGCTGCAAAGTCCATGATCCAGGCCAGAGACTTTGGCTACAAAGAGACAATACTAATCTTTAAGAGAGAAGTGCTAGACATCAGCTTAGAGTCTGGAATCATGAGCACCTTCACAACTTTTGTTGCTATCAACAAGGAGCTCAATGAGCCAATCCATGGGCCCCTGTATCATAGAGATATTCCAAGGCCAATTCTCTTCACTCATTCCTTTATGAGGCCAAGAAGTTATCCTAATGGTAAGTTTTATCCCATAAATACTTCTATGAATAAGGAGTTTTTTTACTCTCTGAAAATACTATGTAAAGAAAATATTTAAAACATTCTCAAGTTTCAAGTTCTATTTTATTTTTGTCCCTCCATATGACAAGTCTTAAACGTCCCTCTTCCAAGGAAATCACACACACACACACACACACACACACACACACGTATGTATATGGAAAGATATTTGAAACCAGGTGTTGTGAAAAAAAAAGGAAAATTTGAAAATGTCAAAAATGCATATAAACCTTGAATAATCAAAAGTTAAAAGCTAAAGGTGATTTGAGTTTTGGACGACTAGATTGTTAAAGAGCACAATGACGACTAATGGTAGAGACAATCTGAAATAAGGAGAAGAAAAGTCATTGAGCAGGAGTAGATTGGAAAGAGCCACTGGGGACAGTTGTAATGGAATGCTCAAAGAGAAATACAGGAATTTGTTCAGGGTAAGGATACCCTTAAAACACCTAAAGACAATCATGATCTGGAGTACTCATTTCAGCAATGTGTAGCACGAATCTTAAAAGGTCTTATTAATAAAACAAACCTGAAGCCAGGTATTGGGGTGAATGCTGGAAGATTAGAGAAACAGAACAGGTCACAGCTAACCTCACCTTGCCAACTTCTCAGCTGATCCTGTTTCCTCAGACTGGAAGCCTCTGTATCCTCATCCGAATGACACTCAGCTGAACTGCTGCTCAAAAGCCTAAAAGCTTAACCAGCTCTAGTTCCTGGTTTTCATGCTTCATACACCTTTCTGCCTCCTGCCATCACTTCCTGGGATTAAAGGCATGAGTCACCATGCCTGGCTGTTTCCAGTGTGGCTTTGAACTCACAGAGATCCGGATGGATCTCTGCCTCCCAAGTGATAGGATTAAAGGTGTGTGTGCCACCATTTTCTGGTCTCTATGTCTATCTAGTGGCTATTCTGTCCTCTGACCCCAGATAAGTTTATTAGGATGCACAATATATTGGGGGGACACAATATATCACCACAGCAATGCTCATTCATTTTTTAATAAAAATGACATGGATAGAGTTTTGACTTGATTCCAAAATTAGAATTTTTGCCAGATGGGTGTAATGAAGAGGAAATAACTGATGGGAATTTAAGTAGTTGGTAAGTGTGTGCAAAGTATTGGATTGCATAAAGAACAAAGGTGGTAGCGAGGAACTTGATGTTAAGGGGGAAAATAGAAGAACAAAGGATTTAAGTAATCTAAAATGTGGACAGGGACCAAATATAATGGTCTCTGAGTTAAAACACTAGACACACTGTATATAAATATCAATGGTAGTTAATATTTGAAAAGTAGAAAAATGCTGAATGAGTTCATCCTGAGTGGGGAGGCTGGTGCTGAAGTAGAATAGAGGCAGAGTCCCTGGATTTGAGGAAGTCATGTCCATTCCCATTAGGATGTGGCATATGCTACCCACAAGGGCAGCAGAATTCTCAACTTGATGGCAGAGGTTGAAATGGAGTGGAAGTCAGTAGCCTGAGTTTCAGATAGTTCAGGAGATCATAGGAAATAACGAAGGAGGCTGAAATGTGAAGACAGATGGAAGGTAACCCAAATGAGGGAGGGAGTGTGATGATATGGGCCTGGAGAAGCTGCCAACACCACTCCTTAACCCTTATTCTTATTGATACAGTCCACCAGCGAGGGCATTTTGGGAGTGATAGCAAGTTGATGGGGAGAAAAATCACTTCAAGTGAAGACATGGTTGAAAGGAGCTCCCTGGGATGAATCAAAAGACAGATGAAAGATTATTTCTTGCATGTTAGGGGTTTCAGAGGGAGGAAGATAGAAAGCAGGGTGGGTCAGAGAGTGCACAAGAAGGCTGCACATGGGAAAAGAATGAGAGACATAGATGCTGACTAAAGCTGAAGAAGATGGGAGTGTTTGTGTCTCAAATCGTCCAATTTCACTATCATTGTCAGCTTCAGAGAGCAGGGATACTGCAGTGAGAAATTTTGTATTGGTGTCTTTCAGGTCTCCCCATACTTCCACCCTGCCAGGGTGCTCCTCGAGCCCAGCCTCCAAGGAGTGCAGGCACAGGTCACTGTGCACCCACAGCGCGCGTGCCAGATGGTGAGAATCTTTTAAGTTCAATGTATTGTAATGGTCCCTACAATTTCAGTGGTCATTTTCCCAAGGACATTATCTTACCAAGGTTTGTCTCTCACACATCCATTTAGGCACACCCCAACAGCCTTGTTACCCCCAGATGACGAAATGCGTGATTCACACAGATACACGCCCTGAGCTGCCCAACATACTCAGATTGCATACTCACGAACAAGGTGAGACAGACCTTGGTTTGTTTCTCCGATCTATGGGGATTAAAGAACCGGTCTTTCAAATCTCCCTACCAAGAAATCTACTGAGGGCACTTGATAGCAGGTGAGATTTGTCCAGTACCCGTACTTGCCATGGTCAGCCCAATTCCATTGGACTACAATATAGGATCTATACACCTCCAATGGGCTCCCAGTGCCTTTTAGACTGACAAGTCCCTCTTTGCCATCTCTTCCTACATACACTCCTCTTAGGCAGGGCCTATAGAACTGAGCTGACATCTTATTTGGCTCGTTCTATCCTGGCCATCCCTTCACATTTTGGGCATGAAGACACCACATGAGGCTCTCTGATGGCTTTCTTTCTGCAGCACTCTTGCTACTGCATGGCTCAGAATTCAGAAAGCCACACAGGTAGGCCAAAAAGAGCACAGCAGTGATAGAATTTCCCAACGCTTTATCTTTTCTTCTCTTCTCAAAGGGAGCACGGAGCATACTGTTACACAACTGATCCTTCTCCAAAATGCAGATGGCTCCTGGGATATGAATGAGGATTTGGCTAAGGTTCTAGGTATTAGTTTGGAAGACATAAAGGCTGCACATCCTACTGAGGTAAAACCCAAAGGAAATCAAAGAAAATGGTGTTTGTTTTTGAAAATAATATTGGTACTGGTAAAACTTAGTACGAATCAAGGTCTGTTTAAGATAGGAGAATATGAGGGTGATATGGACTCGATTAATATCTAGTAAACGGAGATTGATAGTTTTTGTGATTATAATGGAACTGTAAGAGCAAGAATAGACTAATATTCATATCAAGTTCATTCCAAGGGTATGAGATGACAAAAGAAAATCTCAAATCCTCCTCTACATCATTTATGTTCTATGTCAGTTATTTCAGTTGTAAAAGTAAAAATTAGCTAGCTAAGCAATTAGCATACATGCTGTTACTTGTTCCTCACATCAGTTAAGTAGAGAAGTTTTCTTTTGTGTTGCTGTTTATAGATGTAAGTGAATGTTACAACCGCTGTCTGCCAGTGATGGGTAGAGCTGCATTCAATGCTGGTCTGTATCTTAAGAACCTACTAACAGTCCTATTATGGTTTCACCTTATGACCTACACTTTACTCAGAGTTTATTGAAGTTACGATTGGCTGACCAGTTACTTTAAATGTATTGAATTAAGGTGATGTGAATGAATGGCACTGAAAATTGTAAGAAACTTGATAAATCATCTAACTGGTGAGCAATTCTTGAAATATAGGACAAATTATGAGAAAAATGAAGGACACATTTTATCCTGAATAATTTCTAAAGCTGGAATGTGATGAAATAAACTCCATGTAGTCTCTAGCCACATTGTCCAGTAGAGTATCCACTAGTGGTAGGTGGCTGCTGTATCCGGAATGTGACTAATGGAAAATAAAAAGCCACAGTTTTAAACTAAAGTGCAGTGTGTTGAGCACATAGCTAGTTCAAAGAATCAGCACAAAAATACATTGCGGAACTTGTTTGCTTTGGATTACATGTTAAGCTGCTGATTTGCAGTATATGGAGTTACATAAAATACATGAACAACTCAAGGATACAGTTCCCAAGTATTTATAGCTCATGCTGGCCAAGACCCTGCAATCTGAAGTCCTCGAAACAACAACAACAAAATGCTAAAATTATTGTGCTGTTTATTTTTACTTTTAAAAATGTGGGTGTTTGAGAATTTTAAAGGATATATGTCTAGCATTGTGTTTTTATATGAAAATGCTGTTTTAGAACAAAGAATCAAAAGGATAATTTATAAAAGTTGGTAAGATGATACAGGGATCAAGAAATTTTGGCACAGATTGATTGAGAGCAACACATGTGAGATGAAGGTGGAATCCCATTTGAAGATGGCAACCAGGCTAACAGAATGAAGAAGTCAAGAGACCTGGTGTGTAATATTTGAGTACAAGGGATTTTATTGAAAAAAATAAGTATCTGGACCAAGTACAAACTCATTGAAAATCCATAGCACTAAATAGTGAATGTATTTTAAATTGTAGTTTTTTTAAAAGTATTTAAACTAAAATGTATTTTTAAATACACCAAGTTCTGCCTTTTTTGTAGGTTAGTATTCCCAATGAAGTTTCTGATGAACATGTAGGACCAAATGTTCCTATTGATGTATGGCAGAATTAAGAGATAAGCTATGCAATAGAATTTTGATGTACAAAGTAATAGAGAAGTGGGTCTGGGTTCCAAAAGCATTAGATAAGATAATCTGGATTTTATTTCATAAAATGACCACAACATATAATATAAATAAAAGCAAATACAGTTCTAAATTCTCACCCATACAAGGAGAAGAAAGACACAATGTCTTACCAGTAATTATATGTGAAACCAGACATTTCAGCTGACTGATAACGCATCAAGAAACAATAGGTTTGAGGGTTGGTGGAGGCCACAGGCTGACCTGTAAAGCCCAATGCTTTTGCTGTGACCAGTGAATTTCACAAATATGTTTACTTCCGGATGTGGCCATTTCAGGGTGTATTTTAAAAATTGTCATGATCTCTTAGAGGAGAACAAGCCAGGTATTCTTGCTCTTCCATGAGCAGCTTTTCTAGGGAAGAAGCCAAAGTACTGAAATGGCATCATTCAAAGAGGAAAAGATGGCTGCTTCTGAATGTGGAGAGTCACACTCTTGAGCAGGAATGTCCATTGCTCTGCTGAGTCTAAAAACTGAAATTCTAAGAAACAGTGGGCGAAAACCCATGGGTGATATTATGTTACTGAGGTTTTCAATTCAACAATGTGATTAGTAAAAACTCATTTGGTCTTCGGTCCCACCTCTCTCATTCACTACAGGATAACACCGGGTAAACCATTTTACTTTTGTATGACATTTTGTGTGTGTATGTGTGTGTGTGTGTGTGTGTGTGTGTGTGTGTTATAATTATTGAGTTGACATTATTTTTTTCCTGTTTCCTCCTTCCATAGTGGAAAGGGGGAAGAGGATTCACGTAACCAAAATATTTTATAAAGACAGCTATTTATGTATGTTCTTCTCTGGGCAGAGCAGGACTATCCTCTTCGGAAGTGTTTGATGGGTTCCCATAGCTGACCTAGTGGTTGCACTGGACTTACAGCTAGAGACTTTTCCATCCTAAGACTCAGTGGGTTGTTAACCTGATAATCAGGGAAAACATCTGACATACTAAGTGTAAGGTGGGGTTAGAAGGGAACTCCATGCAGCAGCAGTTTGGGGATAGGTGATGGGGAACAAGTGACGTTTTGTGTCTTGAGAGACTTCTTGCTCCATCCTGGGCATCAGGGTCTTCACTGTCTGTGCAGGTGCTGGAACCCTCAGCTTGGGCCACAATGCTGGCTGTGATCTGGCTGCATGCCAATGGCGAAGAATTGAAGGATGAGTGGGGACTTCTGGAAAGAAAGGCTGTGGTGTGGCTTCACAATTCAGGTAGGAGCACATTCCCCACCCCTTTCTTTCTCCTTTAGGAAGCCAGTTCCTGTGCCTCTAGGCCTGGCAGAGAGTGAGCACTGGAGAGTCCCCCATGTACCTTTCCCATGCTGACTCAGCTTTCCTGCTCCCTTAGCTTGTCTTTCTATGGTGAAATATGGTTGAAAGTGTAATTGGGGGTGGAAAGAGATGAATAAAGGGGGAAGGGACATGGATGGGGAAGATGGCAAGGACACAGGGTAGCAGTAACTGTCCTTTCTCACTCAATACTGAGCTGAGTCTCAATAATTGTGGACTGAGAACAAATACTCCTTGGGCATTCATTGTCTCCCTGCTGATAAAAGTTCTGAATCAGAGTGGATTAAAGGCAAATTGGGGCACACAGAAAGGAAAAGCCAGGAGGAAAGATATAGTGTGGATGAGGGTGATGTCTTGAGAGGTTGAGAGAGGTCAAGGAAAGAGCTTCCTTCCTACCTGCTATCCCAAAGCCCTGACTCTTGTTCTCCTCACAGTCCGTGACTTCACCAAGCCTATGCGTACTGCCAATAAACTCTTGAAGACATCTGTGAGTTCCTCGATCTTCACTTTTAAAGACTGATACCCAGGAGAAGGAAGTCTTTTTTTTTTTTTTTTTCTGCCTCCTGCCAAGTCCTTCACCTTCTCTTCTGCTGAGATGCATTTTTGTCTTGAGTACTTTATGGCCTATATCCTACTATAAAAGAGAAGGATAATCACACTACTTTGACTATCTGTTCTAGCTCCCACTGGATACAAGTTTTGGTGTCTGTGTGTCCCCTCTGACAAGTGCTGGTAACCATAGAAACTATTTCCTATCTTGGAGTAGTACAAAACATTTGCATGTAATGATGTTTCTCTCAGCTTTTAAAAACAGATTCCATGCCGGTCTAAGAACTATAGCGTTGCTGCTAGAGAATGCCTGGATTAGATAATTGTCTTTATCCCTTCTCTGCTCTCCTGTCATTTTACATACTTATCATTTATATATTATATACTCAAGATGATTTGAAATTTTCCATTCTTGGAAGAAGTTGGAGGTAAATTGAAAGCCAGCTTCAGGGGCAATGTAACTTCAAGATCACAGAGACTCAAGATTTCATGTTGCCTATTGTTGCCATTGGGAACATTCTTCATGCCCCCTTACTGTCCCTCTATGCTCCATACCATTCTTTTTCCTGCCTAAGTGATTTGAGTCATATTTGTGAATAGACATCCATCCTTAACCATTAATCATCCTGTAAGAGGTTGATAACGAAATCCTTAGAACTAGCTTTAACCCACTAGGCCTATGAATCTGGTTGTGGCCTGGTTTACTCCGAACTAATGTAGGTTGTGCTGTGCTGATACCTGAATTTTTTTTTTTTTAGTGCATGAAGAACAGGGTTCCCATGATCTCTTGAACACTCACTTTTCACATACCTTATCCTAGCAAATGTCCTTATTCCCCCAGATTACTGTTTTACCAATATTAAAGT
>CABHPH010147007.1:19505-78383 GCA_902168325.1 Peromyscus nudipes | reverse complement strand
AATAATAATAATAATAATAATAATAATAATAATAATAACAATTAGTAGTAGTAGTATTACATGAAAACCCCAGCTAGGCCTTCAGCATCTACAGCAAAAGTTGCCCAGTTGTACAACTTCAGACCCAGGTGTGCAGATTGCTGTGGAGGATCCGGTAAGCCGATGCCTTTCCAGAGTGGACAGATTTCCCAGCTGCAAAATGATCAGGTGATTTTGTGCCCTGGGGGTAACTAGGAAGACCAAGTGAGATGAGAGATGCCCTTAGGTGAGTACAGAAGCAAGACATGGGTATGATTTAGCCTATAGGTAACACCTTCTCCTCTGTATGGCTTGCCGGGCTCTTAAGTGATATAAACTGATCCCACCCTGCCTGTGGGTAAGAAGCCAGAGTGTGAGCAGGGTGGGACCCTCGAAGCTGGCCAGCTATCCTGTCAGGGCGGCTCCTTGATACCCAGGGGCAGAGTAGTTCCTGCCACACTTGCTTACCATGGTGTTTCATGAAGTGTCTATGATCCAGTTGAGGAGATCTGAGCTCCCATTTGCCATCTTTGGATACCCAAGGGTGGATGCTACATGTGTCCATGCTTTGTCCAGCCCTGTGAAACTGACGTGTAGCAGAGCTGGGGATTTAACACATGCCCACCATTAGCACCTTAAGGACCATCCTCTTAGTAGCATACACCCACAACAGAGCAAAAAGGTGATGGGATGCTTGAAATACTGGCAATATATTGTGAAGTTTGTAACATGTACACTAGGATATATGCTAAATTAGCACAAAGGCCAGGGAAGGGACAGTGGAAGTACATCATTATAAAGCTCTCACGTAGTGTGAAGCATTACTATAAGAGAGTGTGTGTCATGATGCAGCTACAGCCAACAGATAAGAAAGAGGCATGGCTTAAAAGATGATGTGGAATCATAGAAAGGTCTTCATCCAAAACATAAAGACAGATGCAGAAAAAGGGGGGCCAAAGAGGGATGGGGTATACTCAGCCAGCATGATTTAGTGAAAGAATCCCTCACCCAAGGCATCAGAACATGCAGTAGTTTCCAAGACGCTGGAGAACAAATATCGGTGAGTACAAAAGAATTCCAATCGTGCAGAGAATTCATCATGCTGAAGATGTTCAGAAAAAGCCATGGTGGGAGGAATGAAATAACACACGTCTTAGTTAGGGTTACTATTGTTGTGAAGAGACACCATACCCATGGCAACTCTTGTAAAGGAAAGCATTTAACTGGGGCTTGTTTACGGTTTCAGAGGTTTAGTCCAAGTCATCATGGCAGGAAGCATGGTGGCACGCAGGCAGACACAGTGCTGGAGAAGGAGCTGAAAGTTCTATATCCAGATCTGCAGGCAGCAGGAAAGAAAAAGTCACTGGGCCTGGCTTGGGCTTTTGAAACCTCAAAGTCCACCCCCAGTGACAAACTTCCTCCAACAAGGCCACACCTCCTAATCCTTCACAAGTAGTACCACTCCCTGATGACTAAGCATTCAAACATATGAGCCTATGGGGCCATTCTTATTCAAACCAGCACAATATGACCCATTAGCATGGGTCAAAAAAAAAAAGTCCTTTGAAGGGAATGCAGATGCACAGAAAAATATAGCGTGTGGATGTCATTAAAATAGAAAGTCTAAATGACCTAGGTTTTCACCTGAAGAAACAAGAGAAGGAAAGCCAAAGTGAAGAGAAAGGCAATTAAGATACAATTAGAAAGCAATGTAATTAAAAATCAGAAAGAGAGAGAGAAAAATACAATAAAACCAAAAGCTTTTCCTTTTAGAACAATGAAACTTGTATTTTCTTTAAATGGTTTAAATTTTTTAGTTGGGGGGTGGGGGTGTGTGTGCATGAGTGAGTACAGTGCAGTGCCCACAGAGGCCAGAAGAGGGCTTTAGATTCCCCTGGAGCTGGAGTTGCGGGTGGTTATGAGCCACCCAGTGTGGGTGCTGGGAACCAAACTCAAGTTTTCTGTAAGAGCAGCTGCGCTCTCACCCACTGAACCATCCCTCCAACACCTGCCCCCCTTTTTATTTACTTATATCCCCTCCAGACTTGATTTTTAATGCCTCCAATATGTGTGGGACACATCACACACACACACACACACACACACACACACACACACACACACACACACACAATGTGACTCTGATTGGAGCAATACAGGAGCCCTGTCTTCCTTGTTTGCTCTTCTCCAATTGTCCAAGAATGAGGTAATCCCACGCTCACTTTCGGGAACTCCCGAGAACTGGTTCTAGTGGACTCTGTTCAAAAACCTCCTTTGTTTACCGTCAATGGTGTGGTGGAATGAAATGGAGATGGCCCTCCGAGTCTAACTGAACTGTCCTTCAGATCCTGCCTCAGTCACTTAGGGTCATGACCTTGGAAATGTACCTTGCAGCTCTGTGAAATGGGCTGATGAGAATCTCCAGATCACTGTGGGATTAAAGGACACGTAGCAGCTGGTCCTGTAGCTGTTGCCTAGCAAAACGGCCTTCTCCCTCCCTTTCTTCTTTCCTCCATATTCCAGAAGCAGTCAGCAACTCACTCTAGATAAATTAGACTGTTTTAAGACAGTAATACACAAGTGAGCCCAGGCTGTCCTGGAATTCAGGATCTTTCTGCTTCAGTCTCCCAAGGGCTGGAGTCACCATCATGGACTACCACATTCAGTTTGAAGTTTCCTCAGTTGTGTATATTCTAACAAATTGTGAAGCATCAAAGATCCTGTTCGGCATAGCAAACCCCTTTCCAGTACTTATGGCACACCCTCAGTACCACTCCTGAGAACACAGTGAAAGAAGACAGAAGAGTGGGCTCTGCTCAGGGGGCATCAAAGTCCTGAATCCAGCTGTCTCCCAGTGAGTCAGCTCGTGACTGAGAAGCACGGTGTCCATTCTTGGCAACTTTGGGGCCGTATGGATGACTTGCTGGCCTTGGGTGCTGTTCCCTCTGCTGCTGACCCAGCTCTGCCTGATGCATTCGGCTGAACAGCTAGTGACTAAGCAAAGGGTCACCAGGGGCACCGCTCTCACCAGCATCCCCAGCACACGTCAGTAACCCTGCTCACACTGACCCCTGCGTCACTCTCTCTGGAACACTCCACTGACAAGCCTAGCAAGGGCCAGAGGATCCCTGCCCTGAGCAGCTTTCAGGAATACTGTTTCTCTGTTTCTCCGCTGACAGGAATAGGGGATTACCATCCTAAACATTCTAGAATATAGATTGGAAACCTTTCTGGGATTTTTCCCCCTGCTGTTTACAGTTAGAATTTAGCTGGGCATAGATAGAACTACTTGAAGGCCCGACTGTGCACAATGTCCAAGATAGCTCACCCAGCCACAGGGTATCAACTGGGAGCTCAGCAAGGCATGAGATCATTCGCTGGACATCATGAGATCTTTCACGGTGGCTGAGACCTGAGGGATCTCGTTCCAATATTCGCATGAGATTGACCCGAGCTTCCCTCCACGTACTTCCATGCCTCTTACGACTTTGCCCATGTACGAAGTCCACCTCTCACTGTTGTGGCAAAACACCAAAGAAAAAGCAACTTAACGGGGGGTGGGGGGCACGGTTTATTTGGCTCACAGTTGGAGAGATGCAGTCCGTCCCAGGGAGGAAGGCCTGGCAGCAGGAGCTAAGTCAGCTGGTCCCACTGCATCCACAACCAAGAAGTGAAGAGAGATGAAGGTCGGTGCTCAGCTTGCTTTCTTCCCTTTATGCAGTCAGGGATCCCAGCCATGGAATGGCGCTGTCCATGGTCAGGGTGCATCTTCCTTCTTCAGTTACACCATCCTGGTAACACCACCCTTACAGATGTGCTCAGAGGTGTGTGTCCATGGTGATTCCAAATCCAGTCACGTTGACAATGAAGATGAGCCATCAAACCCTAGAAATCATAAAGCACTTTTAAGCCACTTGCTAGGGCCCAAGCTTAAGGGCGGGCATCCCGGGGGATGCTTTTCTGTTGCTATGGAAGTTGAAAGTGCGTAGGAAGTGGATGAGACTCCGGGATTCTGGCTTAGGTAGGTGTTCCGTGAAGGCCGGTCAGTGAATGAATGAAGCAAAGATGAATAAACAAATGGATGGATGGAGGGAGGGAGGGATGGTCAACCAGGCCTTTTGCTCAGAACACATTGCAGACCTTTGAAAGCTCAGCTGCCCCTTTTAATCCTCTTGACTTATGTCATTTCCTTTAGATAAAAACAGACAGTACAGTTAAAATAACAGGCAGGTAAAATATGGATTTATCTTGTCTTCCGTCTTCTGGGACCGTAAGAGGCCCTACCTTGTCTGGGGTACCTAATGACGCTTCTGGTAGGGCCCCTGCCTGACTTCCAGGCTGCCTGCCCCTCTTCACTTTTTTTGAGCACATTGTAGTGACGGCTCATGTGCCAGACACTGGCTGGCACCGGGGACACAAGCTGGCCATTTCTTCAGTGTGCCACCTTCTCCGTGGCCCCCTGTGGTGGCCCTCACTTCTTCCTCCCCAGCATCCACCCGTCTTGAACCGTGCCAGCTCAGAGGACGCAGGCCGGCCGGTGAGGAAAGATTGGATGAATAAACAAAATGCACTCATGTTCCGAGTGAACGGCTTTGGAAAACACTCCGGGCTTGTTCTGGTTCAGTGAAAAGCGAGTGTTTGGCTTCAGCTGGGGTGCATTCCACTCTAGGTTCCAGGGCTGTCTCTGTCCAGGACTCTGCAGAAAAATGTGGGACTCTCCGTGAGTCAGGACTGATCAGAGGTTCTGAGAGCTGCAAGGAATCTCTTCACCTGAAGCCTTTACCTCTCGTTCTGAGCCCCAGAAGCCTGGTGCTGAGACAAGTGTCCCCGGCGCTGCCGTAGAGACAGCAGGCATGTCCCTCACTTATCTCCTGCTCTAAGGGGGACCTTGGTCTTGTGCCCCTTGGCCTCAGGGGGCTGGCCTCAGACAATGCATAATGTTCAGGACTCAGGCAGCCCTGGGCTGGTCACAAGTGCAGCATTGAGCTGCTGTGGAGTCAGGGAAGGGGCTCTGAGGCCTCTTTGTTCTAGGGTTCACATGGGGTGGTTGCTTGGCTGTCCACACAAGTATGCAAAGACTCCATGACCCTGGAGGTGGAAAATACCTGCCTGAGCCAATCAGAAAAGGGATTAAGTGCAAGGCCGAGAAAGGTGAACGAGGGAACAGAGCTGAGCCTGTCCTCTGATGTGTACCTGCACGCAGCCACCGGGTGTCATTCCTGGCCAGCAGTCCCACCACAACGCAGGCCTTGACGGTTCTATTATTAGACAGGGGATGGGGAAAAGTTGAGGCTTAGCGACAGCCAAGTGCTTAAGTAGAGTTGGCGAACCTGAGAACCGGAAAACACTGGTCTCACGGGATCACAGATGACATGCCCATGAACGAACGGAGGTTACAGAAAGCTCCTGTTTGTTTTGGAAAGCGAGGGGCCTGTGTGTTCTGTGGGAACTCTGCAGGGGATGGCCAGGTATGGGAAGAATGTAGGCCTTGGATCCCATCGTCGTTTCCAGACTTAAATCTGGGCTCTATGTGCTACGGCTGTGTGATCTTGGACAGGCTGTGTGACTGCTCTGCCCCTCTACAGAAAACATTATACTCATTCCAGGTTTGGGAGAGAGTCCAGCACAGGCACCTCCACGGTCAGGCCCCTGGGCATGTCTCAACCAGTGTTGCCACTGCTGTTTCAGGACCTCCAAACACAGTCCCTCTGAACTTCCATGCTACTGGACCAGGCGTCTCCCAGGCTGGGCTCCAAGTTGCCTCTGTGAAAGATCAGATGGTAAAGGGACAGGGTGAGAGCAAGCATCTCTACAGCACACCATGTGTTTGTGGGACAAAGCAGTCTTGTCTCACTGCACTATCCTGGGCAGCGTGGGGGATACAGCAGCTTCGCCGACCCCTGCGCACCAGGTCTCAGAAGTTCTAGCCTTCCTAGATGGGACCGTCCACAATGTGTGCAGACATTGTCAGATGTCCCCTGGAGTGGGTAGGGAGAAAGCAGGACCTGCTGCTCAACTTATGCTTGCTGGCCTCTGCAGGCAGCAGCTCAGCTCCCTGGGCCTTCCCCTTCAGATAGGAAGCATCATGTTCCGAAAGTGCTCACCCAACCCCGCTCCATGACTGACCTTAGCACTTCTGGGCTCCAAGTTGGAGTACTACCCCCTCCAGGAAGCCGATAGACTCCCCCAGACTAGGAAAGGGGCTGGATTCTGCTTGGTCTCCCACCACCCTCTCCTGATTTGGGGCTCAGTTAGAGATGTGGGGTCATTTGAGGTGTTGTGGGTGGCACATGAGTGACAGCTAGCCAAGGATTTCCTTGATGCCAGGGGCAGGCAGCTCTGTGCAAGTACAGCAGCTGAGGCAGGAGCATGGACTTTAGAACTGGAAAGACATGACAACAGAAGGAAGCCCCGTGAGCCTTGCCTTTCACATCTGTAAAATGGGAATAATCACTCCCTATCCAGAGGACTCCTGTGGGTTTGGAGTAAGTCCCAAGCACCTGACACATTCAGTAAATGGTGTCTGTGACAGTGAGGGCGGTGTTAGCCCTAAGGAAGCAAGAAGTGACTGGGCTGTGCCAGGTAGGGCTGATGTGAGCAGCCTGCAAGCAGCTGGGCACTCTGGGACTGCTACAGGGCCTAGAGCAGCCTTCACTCCTTGGTGACTTCTAGGACAACAGCCACATTGAGTAGGTGTTGAGCTAGCCCATGTGGGGTCAACAGTGCCCCCTACTGGATAGTTTACAGAGTGCAGGGGCAGGGAGCTGGTCTCTTGGACTTCACTGAGCTGTCTGAGCCCATCTGGCACCTCAGCTGGCTTGACACAACCTTCCAGTCCAATGAAGACTGTCTCGGTGCTAGCTCCTGGCCAGAGAAGACGCTTTCCCACATGCTGCCAATGCCTACCTTTCTTGGTCCAGCCAGGTTCATCCTTGCATTTCTCAGATTTAAATCCAGCATCTTCCTCTGGGGGAGCAGAAGCAGATGAGCTAGTGGTGACTGGACATCCACCTGCCTTTTTGGCCCCTCTGAGGAGGAGGGGCTTGTGAGCATGCTCAGTCAGCTGAGCAGTCAGTTTTTCCTCAGCAAGAGGGCAGACGGCTCCCTTCTCCACATGGGCAGCACTTTCTCTCCCCCAAGCACTTACTGAGCTTGCCATGGGCAGATGTGGGCATGCACACCGGGCACACAGAGAAGCCTCAAGGCAGCTGACTCTCCCTGGGTGGGCTCTACTGTGGTCCCCTGGGTCAGAATGTTCACGGGCTTCCCAGGCCTTTTCTGCAGAGGGCAGGGGTTTTCAACCTGCGTGTGTGGATGTGAGGTGGCCAGATAGAGCGCTGCCTTGAACCCTCCTCTTGTGGGACAGGAGCATGTTCTTGCACTGGGAGCAAAACTTTGTCACCCTGGCAGGCCCCCAAGTGCTTAAATGGGCTTTTCTGGCGAGAGGGATGACCTCTGGGTCTTTATTTTCCCAAGTGTTGGGAGCTGACCTCCAACATGATGTCATGAAGCACAGGCTTGCTGAGTTGAAAGAAAGGGGGGCAGATCACAGGGGTTCCGGGGTGGCTTCTAGGTCTGCAACATCTCCTGCTGGGGTGCGAGGATTGATCTCTGGGGCTCTCCCTTGCTAGGCTCATCCTCTGACTGCCCCATTCATGCACAAATGAAAGGCTACTCACGAAGCTGCAGATGAGCCATGGCAGACGAGCCATGGGCACCGCAGAGGGCCAAGGCGCAGACTGTCCAGGTGGCAAACGGCTTGCCCTCTGCGCTAACATTCACCAAGAGCGCCTCCAGGCTCTCTTCCAGATGACAGACTGGATTCTATCCCAGCCTGCCCATGGCCTCAGGAAATTCCTGTCACAGCCTTGAGCTGGGCTAGCTGGGATTTTCACTCGAATCTCTTTAAGAAAAACTGTGTGTGTTGGAGGGGCTGGTGTTCTTTTATTTCTTTTTTTTCAGACTAACTATAAAAAACAAAATTGAGGGATTCAAGTTGATTTTTACCGGTAAGTTGACAAAAATACATGTTAGTATATGTACCATGGAATGTTGGAGGATATTTCTATTAAAACCTATTTGTGATTTTGTTTTTGGGCATGTGTCTAAATCCAAATTCAACTATGCATCTTATATTTGATTTGTTAAATTTGGGAACCCTCCAGACACACACATGTGTGCATATGCCTTCTCCATACCCATGTCCACTGTGTACAGTTCCCTTGATATCCGAATCCACTGACACTCAAGTCCCTTATGTAAAATGATGTGGCTTTTGAATTTCACCTGTACACACCCTCCCATGCACTTTAATGCTATATAAATACGCTGTCTCGCTCAGGAAATCACGAGAATGTACAGATGCAAATATTATAGGCCCAACTACGTTGTTTTTCAAATAGCTATGATGGCACTTGGCTGAATCTACAGACAATTCCACGTTCCACAAATAAAGAGAGCCTGCTGTACACATGAAAACTACTGGCATGCACATACATGACTGGTATGTCTAGTGACTGTGGATTCTGATTCACACACACGCACACACACCTCCCCTCTCTGTGGACCAGCACACTGCATCTCCAAGGTGCCTTCAAAGTTGAGTTTATAGCCCCTAGGCCTGCAGTTGTTTCCTGGGGCCGCTTCCTTTAGATTCCTCTAGTAACCTGTGTCTGCTGGCGGCCATTGCTCCTTCCTGAAGCTCCCATGGAGTTAATGGCTTAGGCCTGGTTTTGGAGCAGAGGCCTGGAGAGGTGGCAGACTCCCCCCTCCCATCCAACCACCTTGGCCTCCTTCTCCCTAATGGCTTCTCTGTTACTTTCTGGCTTGTGGGATGCTGGCTGGTGGGTCTTGTCGGGAGCAGGCCTCTTCCCTCCCACTCCCTAGCTGCTCATAGCTGGTTTATGTCCGGGCAGTGCCTACAGGGCCTGCAGCCTGGATGTTCTGAGAATTTTATTGGCACCTCCATCAAGCTGAGGGCCGTGGGGGTCCTTTGGGCCTTTCCGAGCTGCTTTATTGAAGCGGGCCTTCCAGACGCAGCAGGGAGCAGCCGTTTCAGGGGAATCTGGTTTCTCTGCAGGCTTGGGCTTGTTTCCTCTCTGTTTGGCTTGGCAGAGCCGCAGCCTGGCCTGTTTTGATCTGCACCTCATGTTTGGGCTTTTTGTGGCCTGTTGGTGGATGAGGTGGTGCAGGGTTAACCATTTCCCCCACAGCCACAGGGACACAAACAGAGCTTTGTGTCAGGCAGCGAGCGGCAGGTGGAATGGAGTGGAATGGAAAGAGCTCAGGCCCCTCCAGGGCTCAGGGGGAACGCTCTGGAGTTTGAAGCCGTTAAAATGCAAATAAAAACACTCCCCAGCACCTCCACCTTGGGAACCCAAGCTGGCCTGTGAGAGGACTGCCTGGCTGGGTCTCAATTACCACCAGCTCCTTTGGGATCTGGGATAGGAAAGAGGCAAGCAGAATTAATATTCTGCAAGGGGATTTAAATTTTAAAACCTCTCTGGGGGTAAAGTTCACAGCCAGGTCTGAGCAACAGATGGCCAGTGTGTCCCTGGCATTTGAAGCAGGGGAGGCCATGCTTAGGAAGAGTGTGTCTGGCTGGGAGAGCCCTGTGCCATCCATGGGAGGGCGAAGGCAACCCTTTCTGCGTTTGATTGGTCCCCAAACCAAATGAATCGCAGCCCATTTGAAATCAAAGATCCATGGTATCTAACTGGTGTTCCTACCTCAACTCTGTGTCAGAATCTGCCCCCCAGATTGTGACTAGTCGAAGATGCGGTCTTAGTGAGGTAGTTAGTTAAATGAGAACGTTAGCACAAATCCAATTCACTACAGTTGTGTCTTTCTTTTTCTCTGATGTGCGCGCACGTGTGTGTGTGTGTGTGTGTGTGTGTGTGTGTGTGTGTGTGTGTGTACAAGGACACCTGTGGAAGCCAGAGACTGACATCAGGATGTCTTTCTTTTTCTCTGGGGTGTGTGTGTGTGTGTGTGTGTGTGTGTACAAGGACACCTGTGGAAGCCAGAGATTGACATCAGGATGTCTTTCTCAATCACTTCTCCACTTGATTTTTGTGAGACAGCATCTCTCACTGAACCCAGAGCTCATCATCCTTTAGCTAGACCGGCTGTCCAGTGAGCCCTCCCACCCACACCTACTTGTCTCTGCCCTCCAGTCGTGGAGTTAGAGGTGCATGCCGCACACCCAGTTTGTTATATGGGTGCTGGGGATTCAAACTCAGGTCCTCACACTTGCCTAGCAAGTACTGTTCTGCAAGGGGGGTTAAATTCAGAAGTGGCACAGTAAGGACTTTACTGATGGAGCCGTCTCCTCAGCCTACAACTGTGTCTCTGGAAGAAAACATTTGAACACAGCCACACACAGAGGAACAGGTGAGGCACAGGGAGAAGCTTCAGCAGAAACCAGTTCTGTCCGCCCTTGATCTCCAGAGCTGGGAATAAATAGCGTTCCATTGTTTGAGCCTCCCTGACTTTGGCACTTGGCTAGGGAGCTCAGGGGGCAGCAGCAGGAAGAGGGTGCTCTTCCTTTGCTTCTCTGTTGCTGTGATAAACACTAAATGAGAACAACCTGAGGATGGAAGAGTTTATTGCATCTTACCCTTCCCAGGCCACAGTCCATCACTGGGGGAAGTCGGGGCAGGAACCAAAGCAGAAACCATGGAAGACGCTGTTTACTGCCTCACTCCCTCTGCTTTGTGCTCCACCAGCTTTATTATATATAATAAATTATGTATAATCCTGGACCCTGCCCAGGAGTGGTGCTATGCAGAGTGGGCTGGCATCTCCCACATCAGTCAAAAATCAAGACAATTCCCACAGACATCGATAGCTACAGGCCACTCTGGGCAATCCTTCAAAGGAGACCCCCTCATCCTAGATGGCTCCTTAAAATGTATTATTATATCTATTATATATAATTTTAGTATATATAATTATATATAATGTAATGTATATGGTATAATTATAATATGGTACATATGCATACATATATATACATATATATGTATGTGTGCGTGTGTGTTTGCCTGCATGTATGTCTGTGTACCACTTGTGTGCAGTGCCCACAGAGATCAGAAGAGGGCATTGGATCCCCTGGAACTGGAGTTACAGACAGTTGTGAGGCACCATGAGGTGCTAGGAATCAAACCTGGGTCCTCTGAAAGAGCAGCCAGTGCTTTTAACCGCTGAGCCATGTCTCCAGCTCCGTCTAAATGACTCTTGATTATGCCTAGTTGACATTAAAAACAAATGGTGTTGCCGGGCGGTGGTGGCGCATGCCTTTAATCCCAGCACTCGGGAGGCAGAGCCAGGCGGATCTCTGTGAGTTCAAGGCCAGCCTGGGCTACCAAGTGAGTTCCAGGAAAGGTGCAAAGCTACACAGAGAAACGCTGTCTCGAAAAACGAAAAAAAAAAAAATGGTGACAAGTTTTCAGGTACAGCTCTGATTTTGTTCCTTACTCTGTGGATTTGGGGACATGGGGCCACACAGTGTGGTAGTGAAGCCTCTGGTGCACAGAGCTGAGGGTGTTTAATCCACCCTGAGCAAGCCAGCTCAGCTCGGCTGTCACCCGGCTGTCCTTGGATCTCATCAGCCATCCACTGGTGGCTGAGTCCTCCCAGAGCTGATGTTGACTCATTTTGAGGTAGTAGACCAGGAGAGAGAGTGAACAGTGGTCAGAGGAGCCCAGTTTCCTGAAACCCTCTTAGGCAGCAGTTCTCAACCTTCCTAATGCTGTGACCCTTTAATACAGTTCCTCATGTTGTGGTGACCCCTAAGCATAAAATTATTTCCTTGATATTTCATAACTCTGGTTTTGCTACTGTTATGCATCATTATGTAAATCTGATACATATCTGACATATAACCCCTAAGGGGTTGCGACCCACAGGTTAAGAACCTCTGCTCTTAGGGATTCTTTGGGGTACCCTTCATAGCTGTTCCACAATAGGGCAGGACAACAGAGTATCCTCTTAGCCACCTGGCCCCTCCTTCATGAAGTCTATTGGCCCCAGGGTTACTCTAACTGCTGGAGAAGGTGACCAGGGAACCACCAGGTGGCCAGAAGGATAGGGACATGGGAGGTGACCTAAAGAAGCAGGAATAGCCTGAGGATGGAGTGTCAGGTGTTCACAGCCCCTCCTCCCCACCACAACTATGCATCTCCCAGGATCTGGCTAACCACAGAACTGGACAGCAACTCATGCTGGCCGGAGCAAAAGACGGGCCTGGTTCCTGGACTCTGGCTCCTCAGTACATTTACTTCTCTTTTCTCACAAAACTCTTTGTACTTAACCTGCCCACACTATCAGGAGCAGAAACAAGCACCTCCTCTCTCACTACTCCTCACAATACCTTGGGCATCAGATATGTGTTTATGTGTGTGATTTCCCCGTAGAGCAAGTCTCCAGCAGACACCAGCTGGGCATCCTGTAACCCAACTCTGACACAGGCTGCTCAGATAGTGTCAGATTACCACAGGTGGTGTGTTTAGTCCCCTGAGGTTGCCCTTCTTGGACACCAATCATAAAAGCCCTGGGTTGCTTTACCTGTGGTTCTGACTGACCAGCTATAAAGAGATTTGATTTGATCTGATTTGATTACTTTGCTGAAGGACCCCACAGACCTCAGGAAAACAGTTTAGCCATGGGTCTTAAAGGGGGTAACACTGCACACAAGTGAATGGGCAGGTGAAAGAGACACACAGAGCCAGGTACAGGGAAGGGACCAAGTTCTCTGCCTTCTCTGGATGGGCCACTCTCCAGGAACCTCCCGGTATTCAACCAGACAAAGCTCTTTTGAACCCGAACCCCATTCTGCCGGGGGGCCCACCCCCAATCATCTCATTAGCATACAAGATGCTGTCCTCACTTCAGAGCTCTCTAGGACACTTGGAGCTGTGTGTAGTCATCAGATATCTATCTCTTACTGTATCATTGTACCCCACACAGTTAACCCTGGATCTGTTAGCAAAATCTTTCTCCAACACTCCACCAGTGCTCTCATGCTGGAATCTTCCAACTTGTGAACCACTCTCATCTCATTCCCCTGGCACCCGGGTATCCCCCTCTGTGGGCTGTGGAGTGGTCACAGGGCCTGCCTTGTCATCAAAGCAAAGCTTTCCCCTGCCTCAGTTCCCGCTCTCCTTCCTTGCCTTCAGTGCGACACTGCTGGGTGACGGGGAATTGAAGAGATGAGCATAGTGTAGTGGGAAATTTTGGTCTCTGGAGGCATGTCCATGAAGTGGACTGTGGGGTCCTGGTTCCCTCTTCTCTCCTTCTTGCTTCCTGGCCTCCACGAAGTGGGCAGTTTCGTGCCGCCGCACGGTCCCTACCCTGATGTACTGCTTGCCCTAGGCTCCAAAGGAACCTCTAATACCGAGCACAAATGAGCCTTTTATCCTTGCTAGTTGATTTAGCCCAGGCGTTTGTTATGGTAACGGCAAGCAGACAGACGCATCATGTGCCATTGTGTGTCTCTGTAAGGTTTTACATTCTAATTTCTCTTTGGGAGGAGCCGGAGAGTAGAATTGTGGAGACTTACATCACCAAGAAGTTTCTACGAACTTTGCAAAGTGACTCTTCCTTCCTACACTCCACAGTACACTGTCTGCACTCGGTGTTTTCAGATTATTAGCTGTTTCTATGGGTTATGCAGTGCTAGCTAATCTCTACTGGCCGGTTACATGTCTTCGTTTGTTCAAATCTTTTGCCCAGTCTTTCAAAAAACTTTTGTTTCTTTATTATTGCATGGTGGAATGCACAGCTTGAGAGCATTTTCCCCACACTGTGTTTGGAATTCACAAATCCTCATCTATTTCCCAGTTTCCCAATTTTTTTAAACAATAAGAAAGGTAACTTTTATTTATTTTTTTTTAATTTATTTTTGTTTTGGTTTTTCGAGACAGGGTTTCTCTGTGTAGTTTTGTTTTGTGCCTTTCCTGAAATTCACTTTGTAGACCAGGCTGGCCTCGAACTCACAGAGATCCACCTGCCTCTGCCTCCCGAGTGCTGGGATTAAAGGCGTGTGCCACCACCACCCGGCTGAAAGGTAACTTTTAATAGTATTGCTTTATCCTTATTTCAAAATTTATAGCAGCTTAATTGAGGTATAATTTATATTTTATAAAATCTACTTATTTTAAATGAGCATTTGTGATCATTTTAATTTTTAATACCATAAGTGGTTTTAGCTGAATGAAGTCCATTGTTTTTCTTCAATGGTTAATAGTTTTTTCATCCTAAACATTGTTTTTTCTATCTCAAGTTTGTGAAGATTTTTCTCTTCTTTCATTTTCTTATGCAAGTTTTCCAATGTGAGCCCTTACATTCACATACCTTTTGAGTTAACATCTGTTTGTTGTGATGTGTTTGTTCTAGGTAGCTCTTCTCAGTGGACAAGGTCGGAACACATGTAATATGCAAAAGCAAAACTCCATCAGTTCGAATTGATGTTCTTAATTTAGATTAATACTACAGTTCTTTTTAGTCTTAACCCATTTCTATCTTATTTACTTCCTCATTTGTCAGGCATCCTGATGGTCAAGGGCTTAAGAAGGAGATTTAAACCCTAACAATTTAAATCTCCCATTGTACTCATTTTATTATTTGACACACTGCAAACTTGTGACATTAATAATACCTTCATCAAGCCTGTCATTGTTGGGCCCCATAAGGTCCGGGCCTGAGGCCCAGTGTAACTTCCCAAGTCCAGCTCGAGTTTGGTGACCTGTCCTGGGACATGACTTCCACATGAGTGACGCAGCACTACCTGACCTAGAATCGGCCTCTGCCTAGTAACTGCTGAGATGGCATCATCTCATTGGCCCGCTATCCTCACCCCATTCCCCCCATCACCTCAACCTATATAAGTTCACTCTTGATACAATAAAGCGAGTTCCTGCTTTGACAAGACTCCCAGTCCAGTGTGTTTCTCTCCGGTGGACAGGGGAGGTCTGGGTCATTCCGACACTCATCATCCTGCTCAGCCCCAGGGAGAGACCGGCTGGACCGGTTCTGCCTCCGTCCTGTCAGTCAGACTGACATGGCATAGTGGCGCACACCTTTAATCCCAGTACTCCAGAGACAGAGGCAGGCAGATCTCTGTGAGTTCGAAGCCAGCCTGGTTTACAAAGTGAGTTCCAGGACAGCCAAAGCTACAAAGAAAAACCCTGTCTCAAAAATAATAATAATAATAATAATGATACCTTCATCAGGTTGTGGCTGTGGCCCAGTTGTCAAGTGCCTTCAATTGTATGGCTGGATTTAGGACCTCACACATATGCTGCCCAAATACTCTACCACTGAGTTACATCCCTCAGCTGTAGCTCAGTCATTAGAGATCGCTTGTCTAGTATGCATGAATCTCTGGGTTTGACCCCCTAGCAACCACAGGAAACTGAGTGTGATGGTTCACACCATAATCTCAGCACTTGAGATTTGAAGGTAGAAGAATCAGAAGTTCAAGGTCGTCGTTAGTTGCGTATTAGTTTCAAGTGTTGGGATAATCTTTTCGTACACTGTGAAGATGTGTCTGTTTAACTTCAGCCTCCTAAGGCACCTTCTGATTGGTTTAATAAAAAGCTGAATGGCCAATAGCTAGGCAGGAGAGGATAGGCTGGACTTCTGGGGAGAGATAGGAACTCTGGGAAAAAATCAGAGGCTCGAGAGAGTCACCAGCCAGATGTGGAGAAAGTCGGACATAGGGTAATGAGGAGAGGTAAGGAACTATGTGGCAGAACGTAGATTAATAAAACTGGATTAATTTAAGTTTCAAAAGCTAAATGGAAACAAGCCTAAACTAAGGCCAAGCTTTCATACTTTATAAGAAGTCTCCATGTCATTATTCAGGAGCTGGCAATCCAAAGAAAAATCTGTTACATTCAAGGCTATGATGGGATACATCAGATCATATTTCTCAAAAAATAATAATGATGGTGGTTGTGGTGGTGGTGGTAGTGATACCAATTTTGAACACTGAAAACTGCTAAATAATTTTTTTTTTGCCCTCGTGAGACAAGGTAGTGTTGTGTAACCCAACCTGGCATCAAACTCAAGATCCCCCTGCCTCAGCCTCTTGAGCCCTGGGATGACGGGCATGGGAACCACTCCTAGCTTACAAATGCTTTTCCTATCTGTCTCCCTCTTCATCAGCTTTCTCTGTCTTCCCTGTTGGCACGCCGCGTCCCCTTGCTGGAGCATGTGGCTAACACTTCTCTCTTTGTGGGTGACCACACAGTCCCCATGTTGAGTCACCCTTTGCTCTGCACCCTTCTCTCTGTCAGATTCCTTGGGAGGACTCTGCAGTAATGGCTTCTGACTCCCAGAGGTTGGTGACTTTGGTTCGTCTTCACACACTTCTCCTTCTGGAAGCTCGTTTTCTTGAACATAAATCCCTCTGCTTGCATTTTTTCCTCTTGTGCATATGAATTAAGGCATTGCATTTCTGCCATAAATTGTTGCTAGTGAGAAAAAAGAAATCTAACAGCAACACCACTTTCTTTACCTCACAAATCACAGGTTCTTTGTTCCTAAGTACTCACAGGAACGTCTTCCTCCTCCCCCCACTTTTTTTCTTCTGGTTTTCAAGACAGGGTTTCTCTGTGTAGTTCTGGTTGCTCTGGAACTCACTCTGTAGACCAGAGATCCACCTGCCTCTGCCTCCCAAGTGCTGGGGTTAAAGGCGTGCATCACTAATGCCTGGCTAGCGCCTTTTCTTTTAAAGGTGATGGTTTTTGAAAGACCGGGTGTTAGTCAGGACCTTAGGTAGACAGGGCTCTCTTCCAGCAGTGTTTGTTTTTTCCTTTGGAAAGGTGTTCTTGTATGATTTAGTTTTCACTTTCTTGCTGTTATCTTATCTCTTATCCACACACCAGGTCTTCTTGGACTATTTTCTCAGCTCTCAAATCTTCACCTCTCTCCTTTTAATTTTAAAAATCTCAGGCCAGTGAAATAGCTCAGCAGGGGAAGGCACTTGCCACCAAGCCTGACGACTTGACTTCCGTCCCTGGGACCCACGTGGTGGAGGAGAGAACCGCCTCATGAGAGTGGTCTTCCGGCCTCCAGATATGTGCCATGGCACATGTGTACCAGTATAGACACATAGACACAGACACACACAGACAGACACACACACACTAAAATAAATACAATTTTAAAATTTCTAAAAAAAAAAAAAAAAATGTCTACCTGCTGCTCACCCATTTCCGGTCGGATGTTTTCTGTCAGTTCTGTGGAGTTTCTCCTGTGTTTCTAAGGCGACTCTTCTGTTTCAGGTTGAGTTGTATCTCATATTATTGTTGTCTTAGGCTTTGACGTTCTAGTTTACAGTTTCCCTTTGTGTCTTGTATCATTGCCTTTTAAAAATGTCCTTATTACGAGTTACTTAGTGTGTGTGTGTGTGTGTGTGTGTGTGTGTGTGTGTGTGTATGTATGTGTATGTGTGGAGGTGCATGTGTGTAGAAGTTAGAGTCAGCTCTCTCCTTCCACCGTGTGGGTCCAGGGAAGGAACTCAAGTCGTCAGGCTTGGTGAACAAGATTGTCCTTGTTCACAGAATCCGAGGCCTCAGGACCAGAGGTGTAGGTCAGTAGTTGATCAGTGCTTGTCTGGCAGGCCTGAAGCTCGGAGTTCCAACTCCAGCACTGTATCAACCAGGGCTGGCTCACACTTGCCCTGGGAAGGGGGAGGCAGGAGGATCAGAAATTCAAGGTTCTCCTTGACTAAGTAGTAAGTTGGAGGATATGTGAAGTCTAAGAAGAGGAAGAGGAGGGGAAGAAAAAAATGAAGGAGGGAGGGAAGGAAGGGAGGGAGAGATGAAGAAATAAAGAACTCCATCCCAGGCTTCTTCTGCTTGTAGAATGAAAACTTTATGCCCCTGGGCAAAATTATTCCCAATGCTGTAAAATGACAATATTTGTTGCTGGGAAAAAATGGCTCCTTGAGTGGTTTCACCTTGTTGAAAGTAGAATTCCTCTCGGGAACACATTCTTATTTCTTGTTGTGAAAAGGCTCTCACGCATACAAAAACACAAACCAAACAGAACACAGCCTTTCATGTCGGTGTCTGGTTTTGATTTTCCCCTTTGGTGCCCAAATCAGATTTGTGATGCTAAGGAAGTTAATCGGGGGCCGAGATGGAGCTGGGATTTTATACTGAGTCCAACCCTTTTGTTTGATGCCCGTTATCTTCTGCCTCCGAGCAGCTGTTCCTATGATCTCCAATCTGCCCGGCACTGAGGCCTGACTTTATCATGAAACAAGATGAAGGGACCAAAGGGTTGCCTTTTTTGTTTAAGAGAATGCTAAAACTTCACAAGAAAACGTTTTTTATCTGATCACTGGTTGGCAGGATTTACAGCCTCCTGGGAGGAGAGAGGTTAGGAGAGGTCAGCAGCCTACTTTGCCTGCAATTAGGGAAGCAGAAGGCTTAAAAATAGGATTAGTTATCCACTTGGGTCCTTTGGGTGCTTGGCTTCCCCAGGGGTCAGATCAATCCTCAAGGAGTCTTTTCAGCTCCATCTGGGTGCCAGGTGCCATGTCCTGTTCTTCAGAGTCCAGTCAGCTCAGCTTTGAAAGCAGACTGGGGCAGAGGGAGCCTGAGTTTGACTCTCACACTCTATAGGCTGGCACAGGGCTTCTCATACAGGGCATTGGGGGCGTCCTTAGCAACCCTAGAATTAGAGGTGAGTGATGAGACTGATGTACTGAGGTCAGATGTGGTAAGACAGGTTCAGGCCCAGGGATCTCTGAGCCTGTGTCTCATAGCAAAGCCCTGAATGTGGGAAAAGACAACAGTGATTGATGGCCTGTGCTTGTAATCCCAGCACTGGGGGAAGCGTGGTGTGGCGTGGTAAACACTAAGTTCCCTGAGGCTTGGTGGTCAGGCAGGCTAGTTCAATCAGTGAGCTCCAGGCCCAATGAGACACTCTGTCTCAAAAAACAAGCCTCTGAGGAATGACATTTGAGATTGTCCTCTGACCTCTACACACACACACACACACACACACACACACTCAAATATGTAGATGTATGCATATATGTATCTATCATCTATGTATCTAATCTATTTCTCTATCTACATATTTATCTACCCCCGTATAATTCTGGTCTATTTACCTATCACATATAATATATGATATGTATCGCATCAGATATATGATATATATATCATCTATATGTGTATATAATATATGTGTGTATATATATACCCTCATATAACTCTTGATGTCACTCAATGCATTGTAACATCTTCCTGCAGGCCAAGCAACCTCTGGGACTTGGGGTGGTCAGACGCCATGAGGTCACCATCAATCATGACTTCTTCTAATCTTCTATCCCTTATATAACCTAAGAGCAGCAGTGGCAAAGTGACAGTCATGTGAAGATTGTTCTCTGACCGACATGCCACTCATCTGGTGGGTTCATCGGGTGTCACCTCCTCTGGGAAGCCTGGCTGATCTCCCACTCCCCACACTCACGTTCAACATGCACAGCTCCGGTATTGTATTTGCTGGTTCTTGCACCCATGGCACTAGAGGTGAAAGGTCAAATGAAGCATGGGCCTGAGAGAGCCTGGGGGGCGGGGCGGGCAATGTCATAGTTGGTCATTATGCAAGAGAAAGGATGGGGGAGATCATGAAGGGCCAAATAATAGAGCATAGTCTATGGAGGGAAGGCCCCGAGGACGCTTAGGAGATGCTGCTCTGGGGACCTTCCATACTCAGAGCCTGGGGGAGACAGGGACATGTGTGACAGTAACCCACAGTCAGGATGCTTAACTCATCTCCAGGATTAGCGTTTATTTTCCTGCAAGTGTGACCACCCAAACAAAGGTGGTTTCTGCAAGGTCCTGGGTGGGCGGAGTGAGTGGGTGCACTGTGAGCTTGGTGGATTCTATTTCCACCGTGACACTGAATGTCCCCGGGATCTAAGACACAGAGGAGTCAGTACCAAATCCTGGGTCTCACACTGGGTGAGCGTGGGCTGCCATCTGATTCCGGCAGCCTGGCTCCCCAGCTTGTGTGGGGTGGAGGTAGGGACACAGAGAGTCTCACTGTTGCTTGATGCTCAGCATGGCCTACCCTACAGCAAAAGCCTGAGAGAGAACCTGTTGTTTCCAAAGCGGTCCCTGACTGTTTCACTCCCCCAGAAAACCTGCCTTTCCCTCCACTGGCTCCACCCCCATGTGGCCTTCCACACACCCTGCACCTCCCACAGCTTCTTGGCTTCACCTCAGTTGGCCCTCCTCTCACACTGGAGCTCAGGGTGAAAGTGTAGTCCTGGGATAGAGTGCTTGTGGGGAGTTGCAAGCCCTCCCGCTGGTCTGAAGGGAAGTCCCAGGGTGACAGTCTGTCCTTTTCAGTCCTTCAGGCTGCCGTTGGGACTAGCGCTCCCTGGTTCGGCCAACCTCAGTCTTCACAGTATCTGGCCGAAGCACAAAAGCTCATACTGCATGCACCCCGCTCCGTCCCTCCAGAGGTCCAGGCCTACAACCAGGAAGGCCTGCGCTTTCCCCTCCGCCCCCACCGCGGTAAATCTCAAGACTGGGAACCAAGTTAACTACACACCAGTAGCACCCCTGTCCCAGCCTTTGGATCCTCAAGTGTGATCCAGAGACTGAGGGACAGTGTAGATGGAGTGAGGGGACGGATGGACACCTGGTAGGTGCTGAATTAGCTTCACTAGAACCGTCAGAGGAAGGAGCATGGAGGTGGGAAATACACAGCCCCCAGCCCAGCTGCCGGTGTATAGTTAACTGGCTGGCTTCCAACAGCAGGGGTAGGTCAGGAGGTTAGAGTCCAAACCAAGGCATCACTGGGCCTTAGTACTCCTGAGGGACTTGTGGAGGGAACATCTATTCCATGACTCTCTCCAAGCCTCTGTGAGAGGTTAATGGTCCCTGCTCCTTTGTGGGATTCCAACATGTGCCTCCATTGTCTCATGGCCATCTTCTTATAGCTATCAGGAATATTAGATGCAGAGCCCAGCCTATTCTCCAAATATTGTCACCTCCTGAAGAGCTGGGTCAGGATGTCAGTGTTTCTTTTTGGGGGGGTATAACCCCTAAAACCCACTAACAGTGGAGTCAGACCTCAGACTCTGGTCTGATGGCATAGCCTCACTCTATACCTGAAGGGCAGACACAGGGGTGGGGGTGGGGAGTGGGGGTGGTTCTGTCTGATTGATTAATAGTCCTCTTCTTGAGGAGATGAGATAGGAAGGGAGCCGCATTCACTGAGGACTCAAGTTGAGGGCGTCTGTGTGGACTTAACCTCCAGGCCCCTACTCCAGCAGAAATGTACTTTGAAAGTTTTATTCCACTCACGAGTGGGGACATCTCAGCAGGGGGTGGAAGCCTGAAGAAAGGGGACCCGCTGAGCAGGGGCCCAGTGCCTTTCTCCTTCCCAAGGATCCAGAGCCAGCCTGCAGCCCAGCCCAGAACCAGATCACCGAGGGGAAAGCTGTCTGCCAAAGGCCGGCCTAGATCCATCCTAATGTCCCGAGTGAAAGACTCCCAGGGAACCAGTTCCATTGCCAGGGGCCTGTTGTCTGCGTCAGGCGGTCAGCTGTCACAGTTGAATGGTATTTGACAGTTGGATAATACTTGTATTTTTAGGTCACAGAATCTTTTTTTCTACTGCCAGGTCTGCCCCCACACTGGGACTCTAAGGGACAGAGCCTCTGGGTGCCTAAAATTAATGCTTCAGTAAAAGTGGGTGGGTGGAAAGACACAGCCAGACACTGTGTCCTAGGGTGGGAAGACCACTACCCAGGAGATGGGGGTCTCTTTGGTGTCTTGGCAGAGGATGGCCACGGTAGCCAGTGCTAGCCCACATAGGAAAAAGTTCTGCCCTTGTGGTCCTGCAGGAGGGCCATACAGATTGGTCCCTCTGCACAGGTTGGGGCGGCATGTGGTATAGGGACAGGAAACAGGTGACCATCCAGCCAAGCTACCAGGATCAGCAAGAACCATGAAATGCTGTTATGGGCCGCTGGCATGAGGAGAGTGAGGAATGAACTCTGAGGAGACTAGTCAAGGAAGGGTTCAAAAATAGAACATCCATATTAGGGGCCAGCAGTGGGTCAGACAAGGACAAAGATGGGTCCCAGGCCTCAAGCAGGGCTCCTCAACCCTGGCACTCAGCCCGCAGAGCTGGTGGGTTCTTTGTCCTGGGTGACTGTCTTCTCTACTGTTGGACATTTAACAGCATCCCTAACCTCTATCCAGCAGATGCCAGCAGCAGCCCTCCCCAGCTGTGACCATTAAAAATGCCCCCAGACATTACTAGATGTTTCCAGAATGGGGGTGTAAACTGTCCCCCAGGGAGTGTTAGGAGGACCTGAGGGCTGGATAGTTTGGGGAGAGAAGGGCTGACTACAATGCTGGAGATGAACAATGGCCCAAGCCACGGAACAAAGGGCTGGCCGGCTCTCAGCTTGCGCTTTTGTAGGGGCCTGGGGCAAGTATAGGGCATCTCAGGGCTCTGTTCCCACAGGGAGCACCCGGGAAGCTGTGGCAGGCAAAGGGAGAGGTTGGAGGATGCTGGAAAGATCTGGGTTAGAAACGACAGGAACCAAGGCGTCCTTGGTTTCCCCATCTGTGTAATGGGGTGTCTCAGTTAGGGTTTCTGTTGCTGTAAAGAGACACCATGACCTCGGCAACTCTTGTAAAGGAAAACATTTAATCAAGGTGGCGGCTTGCAGTTTCAGAGGTTTAGTCCATTATCATCATGACGGATAACAGGGCGGCTGGGAGTATGGTGGTGTGCAGGCAGACATGTTACTGGAGAAGGAGCTGAGAATTCTGCATCTTGATCCAAAGGCACCAGGAAGTGAACTGACTCACTGGGCACTGCTTGAGTATATACGAGACCCCAAAGCCCACCTCCACAGTGACACACTTCCTCCTCCGAGCCCATACCTACTCCAGCAAAGCCACACCTCCTAATACCGCCACTCCCTTTGGGGACCATTTTCTTTCAAACTACCACAGGGGGTGAGAACAGCTGCTCCCCACGGCAGCCCTGCAGGGTTGGCGGCATTTCTGCGCCTCGTGGAGGGAGAATCAGCTAGAATGGCTGCTGCTGCTGTAGCTGGGTCTCATTTCTTCCATCATGGTCTGAACATGGTTCCTTCCACCTCCAAGTGTTGACACTTGGTCCCCTAAACTCTAACTACCACAGGCAACTGCAGGCACCTCACACACTAAGTTCACATTTCCACTCTGCTGAAGAAACTTCTTGGAATTTGTCTCAAGGTTCTGGTGACGCTGTCTTTAAAGTGTTTAGGAGAGAATGAGCCTGCCAGGAAAGTAGCAGGTCCCACAGGGGTTTCTCAAGGGAGGCCGTGCAGTGCTCTGGTCACGGGACTTTCCCAAGAAGTGTTTTGCCGTGGTTAGTTGTTTGATGAGCAAGACAACAGCTTGCAGAGAAGGGTCTGGGCTGGACCAGAGCAGGAGGTAGAGTCCAGGAGGATAGGATGTAGACATGGATGTGAAGCAACATGGCTGCCCATGTCCCACTTTGGGCTCCGAAGAGGGAGAAATCAACAAAGGCACATTATAATGCAAAGGAGGGTGACACCTCCCCCAAAACCAGCCATGGGGGGGGACCTCGATGGCTAATATGGAGTGTCAACTTGACAAGATCTAGAATGTTGAGGAGACAAGCCCCTGAGCATCCCTGTGGAGAAATCTCTAGGTTAGTTTGGTCTCTGGGCATGTCTGTGAGGAGGTTTGGGTTGATTGAGGAGGAAGATCCATGCGGAGTGTAGGGTGGCACCATTTCATGGGCTGAGGTCCTGGGCTACATAGAAATGGGAAAGTGAGCTGCATACAGCATCCATCGCTTTCTGCTTCCTGACTGTGGATGCGATGTGACCGACCGCCTCACACTTCTACCACCACGCCTTCCCTGCCATGATGGACTATGCACCCTCAAACCGTGACCCAGAACAAACCCTTTTTTCTTTAAGTTGCTGTATCAGGCATGTTGTCATAGCAACATAGGAACTAACACAAGGACAGAGTAGTAGCCGTCAATGACTCAAAGAAAGTGTGAGATGGGCATTCAATGCGAGCCATTAGTGGTGTGTGAGAGCGACATGAATAAGCAGGCATGTGATTCCTTTCCTGCTCTAGAAGCCCTGCCATGAGAGAGGGTGATGTGAACACAGCCTCTCTGGGGTACATGGTGGGAAGCGGCCTTGCAAGGGGGAGCAAAAGCAGCTGGCTCCAGGAAGAAGGCATGAGACTTGGGCCCAGGTGGTATGTTTATTTTACAATTGCTTTGTATTGAAGGCGGACTTAAAATTGTTATGTAGAGAGTAGTCATTGCAGGCAATTAAATATTTCTGCTGTCATTTAATAGTTTCAACTTTAACAGATAAAGCCCACTTCATCCATCACCTCTGCCTGGAGCAGTCTCAAGTGAGCTCAGGACAAGTCCTCCCCATGGTCACCCCTAGAATGCCAGGCAGAGAAGCAGCTGTGTGGGCCAGACCTCACCCGCAGCGGCCCCCAAAGTGGCCATTGACAGAGGCAGGAGAGTTTGAGGACTGTCAGTTGCAGCCATTGGTTTCCTTATTCAGTTAGCAAGCTTAGCTTGCTGAGTCTCATTTTTCCCCTATGTAAAATGGGCAGGAAGGGGCGGCTCCTTCAGGGCACGGAAGCTGAACTAGACGGGGTACCAGAAATGTGGCACACAAAGACCGAGGGGAGGGGTTTAAGCCGCACGGGTTCAAGTCCCTCCTCAGGCTAGGGGAAACTAGTTTGGTGCTCTGAGACATTTCTCCAAGCTCCTCATTCGGGCAGATTGGGAAGAAAGCATGAGATGCCTGAAAGTGGGGGTCCCCTTCCCTCACTGCTGTGAACAGAGCAGTGGTGTATATGGGTGTGCAAGTGTCTCCGTGGTAAGGATTAGAGTTCTTTGGGTGTTCCAGAAATGTTTGGCTGGGTCATATGTTGTGTGTGTGTGTGTGTGTGTGTGTGTGTGTGTGTGTGTGTAGATGCATGCATGTATATGTATATGTTTATATATGTGTGTGTGTATATATGTATGTGTGTGTGTTTACACATGCACATATGGAGAGAGAGGAGAGAGAGAGTGTCTCATCACATCACCATGTAGCTTTGACTGGCCTTGAACTCAATATGTAGATCAGGTTGGCCTCCAACTCCCAGAGCTCTGCCTGCCTCTGCAGGGCTGTTACACAGAGAAACCTTGTCTTGAAAACCAAACCAAACAATGACAAAAAACAAGAGTGGTACATGTGTACATATATGCACGAATGGACGAGTCGGTGGATACATGGGTAGACGAGCAGTGGATGGGTGAGTTGGTAGATGGACACATGGGTGAGTTGATGGATTTATGGATGAAAGGATGGTCTGGAGGGTAGATGAAGAGATGGGTGAATGTATGGATAAGTAGATGAGTTTGTGGGTAAATAAATAAGTGGGTAGATAGATGGATGAATGTATGAATGGATGAGTTGGTAGGTAGATGAATAGATGGATGGGTAGATGGATGAAAGGATAGGCTGTCAGCTAGAAGAATGAGTTGGTGGATAGATGAGTGGATGGGTGGATGGAGGTGTGGATGTATATATGAATGGGTTGGCTGGTGTGTATGTATGTACAAATGCATGGATGGGTGGATTGATGGGTTGGCTGGTGATATGTGTATGAATAGATTAATGGATGGGTTATTGAGTGGATGAATATGTGTATGTATGTATGTAAGTATGTATGTATGTATGTATGTATGTATGTATGCTAAGCCTTCTGTCATCTCCAGGGCCGAGACCATTGCGGAGTGTCTTCTTTCCCACCCCAGTCCCAAGAGCTGTCATTTTCTCCCACCTCCATCAACCAACCTCAAAATACTTCCCACTCAGCTTCATGGTGGGAACCTGTTCTCTCTCCAAACCTCCCACAGAATTGGTCGGCTCTAGTCATGAGAAAAGAAGCCTGCCGTTTAATCACCAGTGATGTCAGTCGGGGACCATTCAACAAAGAGATTCGTTCTGCTTTTATTTGTTGCTACAATGAAGAGCATGAAAAATTTAACAGCGTCCTAATGGGGACCAGATGGAAGAGCCTCTCTGCCTTTCCCACCTTCCAGCAAAAACCCCAAAGGTCCTTCAAGACAGTTGATGGGATGGACTGCAGCCGGAGGACTGCCCTTACAGGGCTGCGGGTTCAGGTCCAGCTCGAGAATGTCTGCTGGGTTACACACTACAGTGGGTCAAGTTGCAATCCTCTGGAACAATGGGAACGTCCCAGTGGATCTAGACAGGAAACTGGGGTCCTCCCTGCCTTTTGGGTTTTCCACTGAATGCTGCTGACTGTGTCATAGAATTTCTATCCATAAAACCCCAAAGCTTTGAAAATCACAAAGGGTTAAGTTTGATTTGGGTATGGACTGTGCAATCTCGAACAAGTCAGCAATGTCTCTGAGTATAAATTTTCAGCTGCAGAAAAGAAGAGCTAAGGGGAAGACTTGAGTAAGGCTTGAGTAAGATCAGGTCTATGAGATCCTAATGGACACTTGCTTATGACGCCCTGGCCATGTGGGGAAGGGACTGAAAGACTTAACAGGCAATGACCAGTGGGTCCCACATGGAATTTTAGATAAGAGGGGAATCTTTTAGATTATTGAGAACAAAGCTTTCAGAGCGATGTGGTATGGGCCATACCAGCCTGGAGACACACATGCCTACAGTATACATGATTACTTTTTAAGTATTTAAATTTGTTATCACTGGGCTGGGGAGATGACCCAGCATGTAAGAGCACTTGCTGCACATCCCTGATGATCTAAGTTCCATCCATGGAACCCGTGAATAACACTGGATGTAGTAGTGGCCATCTGTAATCCCAGCACTCCTGCAGGGAGAAGGCAGACAGAGACTCAAGAATCAGCAGGAATCCCATGGAGAGCTAGCCTATAGAAATGACAAGGGCCAGTTCAGGCTCTCTATCCCCCATTACTAGGAGACTTCACTAGGGTCACCCTCGTAGATTCCAGGCAGTTTCCATTGCACTAGGTTTCCACATCTCTTCCAAAACTTCCTCCAATTCTAATCATCTCTCCCAATATTCTCTCCCTCGATCCCTCCTCACCTGCAGCCTGGTCCCTCCTGTTTCCATCCCTACATGCTCCCAGTCCAGCTGCAAAATCTATTCTATTTCCCCTTCTCAGGAAGATCTGTGTATTCCCCTCCCCCACTCACCTTGAGCCCTCATTACTTAGCCTCTCTGGGTCTGTGGGTTGTAACATGATTACTTTTTACTTTACAGCTAATATCTACTTATAAGTGAGTACATACCATGTTACTGGGTCTGGGTTACCTCACTCAGGATGATGTTTTTATAAGTCTATCCATTTGCCTGCAAATTTCCTGGTGTCATTTTTTAACTGCTAAATAATACTCCATTGTATAAATGTACCACGTTTTCTTTGTCCTTTATTCAGTTCAGGGGCATCTAGATTGTTTCCAGTTTCTGGCTATTATGAATAAAGCTACTATTTTGTTCAGGAAGTTGTCTCCTACATCAATGCACTCACGTCATCTTCTGTAACTAGGCAAGGTTCCAGTGGAGGAACCTGAACACCAACCCAGCCACAAAACCTTTGACCTACATTTTGTCCTGCCTGCAAGGTGTGCTGGGGGTGATAGTGGCACAGAACTTTTGGGAATGGCCAACCAATGACTGGTCCAACTTGAGGCCCATGCCACAAGAGGGAGCCTACACCTGACACTGCCTGGATGCCCAGGAACCAGAGGCTGGACAGCCCAAAGACCTAGGATATAACCAAACATGACTGGCAAAAAAAAAAAAAGTCAAAGTCATTGTAATGATTCCTAATGGTTTTCTACTATAATTCATAGATCGGAGGCTGGCCCAATCATCATCAGAGAGGTTTCATCCAGCAACTGATGGGAGCAGATGGAGAGACCCACAGCTAAATATTAGACAGAGCTCAAAGAACCTTGTGGGAGAGGGGGAGGAAGGATTGTAGGAGCCAGAGGGGTCAAGGACACCACCAGAACATGGCCTACAGAACCAACTAAGCAGGGCTCACAGGGGCTCATAGAGACTGAAGCAACAATCACAAAGCCCGTATGGGTCTGAGCTAGGTCCTCTGCATATACATTATGGTTGTGTAACTTGGTGTTCTTTCTGGACTCCTAACAATGGGAGTGGAGGGTGTCTCTGACTCTTTTCCCTGCTCTTGGGACCCTTTTCCTCCTACTGGGTTGCCTCTTCCAGCCTTGATATGAGGGTTTGTGCCTAATCTTAGTGTAACTTGTTATGCCATGTTCAGCTGATATTCCTGGGATGCCTGATATTTTCTTACAGGAAATGGAGGAGTAGATCTGGGGGAGAGGTGAAGTGAAGGGGTGCTGGGAGGAGTGGAGGGAGGGGAAACTTGAGTCAGGATAAAATGTATGAGGGAAGAATTTAAAAAACTGGGAAGGATAAGAAAAAAATGGAAATAAATAAAGAGAGCGAGAGCGCGCGCGCACGAGAGAGAGAGAGAGAGAGAGAGAGAGAGAGAGAGAGAGAGAGAAGAGGGCCCCACCTCAGAAACAAGATAGAAGGAGAGAACACACTCCTCAAGTTGACCTCTGACTTCCACATGTACATTGTAATGCACACTCATACTCATACAATAAACAAACAAACAAACAAATAATAGTAACTATAAGAAATGGTTCTTACATTGAACTCTGAAATCTTGAATGACTGGGAAACCATCAGACTCATGCCCCAGATACTCCACACTTCCACACAGCAGTCACTGGACAGGCCCCACCCCCCTCTGGTGGTGTTTTCCATGGAATTTGGCCTGCTCATTGGTGTTTTCTGCCTACAATGTATAAGCCCATGAGTCTATAGACCCACACTTAGAGTAAAGCTATCACTAGAGAGAAATCAAGGCCAGAAGAAGAGCAGGTATGCCCCTCCACCATTTTCTTTTTTTTATTTTTTTTCTTTTTGTTTTTTCGAGACGAGGTTTCTCTGTGTTATTTTGGTGCCTGTCCTGGATCTTGCTCTGTAGACCAGGCTGGCCTCAAACTCACAGAGATCCACCTAGCTTCGCATCCTGACCTTGAGGCAGTGCTGGGATTAAAGGCGTGTGCCACTGCCCTCCGGCCCCATCATTTTCAAGATAGCCCCCAGCTCCTTCCCCAAATACAACCTCAGAGTCCTTCTTGACCCTGTGCTATGGGCAGTCACCAGGTAACCTATCGGGCCCTCAGGGGTAGAAGCGTCTGTCCAAGATCCCCTGGTTCTGCTTACCACCCTTAAGGTAAGGTCTTGACGTTCCCTGGGTAGCTGGTAGTCTGCGGTTGCAGATGGGCGAGATATGAACAGTGGCTTGGCTCCTTCTTGCAGGTTCTTGATCTCACAAGAGGTCACTAGAAAGGCGGAGTTGGATGGCTATTAAGCCCCCTTCAGACCATGACCTTGAGGCAGCATTTCTATTTCTTTCAGACATTTGTTTGTTGCTTTGTTGAGACAGTGCCTCACTTTGTAGCCCAGGCTAGCCTAGCATTCATAGCAATCCTCATGGTAAGAGCTGGGCTTATGAGGACGAGCCATCATGCCTGGTTCTTGGTGTTTCCTTCTTTGACAGCCATGGCTTGAATCAGGTACAGTACCATGCAGCTCTGTGGGTGGGAGCATCTCTCAGCTGTTGATGCTGCTTTATCATTTAATGAAGGCTGGCTCGGATTCCATGGAGTGCAGGGCTCCATCTCTCCTGCCCCCATTTCAAGGACACATTCAGATTTTAATACATGTCAAAACGAGAGATGTTTTCTGTCTGGCCGGTGGGGCCTCAGTGGGGTAGAACATGCCTTTCAGCAAAAATTTAACAGCAAGGAGGTTGTTGACTCATGAAACGCCTCCTCTTCGTTCACAGCCCAGCATATCACTGTAGTCCAAAGCTCTGCCTGTGGGTGTTGAGAGGCTGGCTCTAACTGCGCAGAGCCCTAATACCTTCTGACTCCTGCAGAATGCCCCCTAGCTCCTCTCCCACGGCTCAGAGTGATCATTAAATTATCACAATGCCTGGAACAGAACAATGACTCCAGCTTCACTTTCTGGCTTCGGAAATACTGACTTAATCAGACCCGGCACTGAAGCAGGATCTCCCAAGGGTGTGTGCCCAGAGCCCTGTGATGCTCCCAAGTACAGTGGCTGACTGAGTTATGTGCACACATCTGCGCATGCCTGTAGGCATGTGTGGGTATGTGTCTATGTGTGGTTTATATACATGATGATTGGGTGTGTTGAGTTCCAGTCTATAATTGTAGGTAATTCAGTAGTATATGTATATGGGATGAAGGTATTATGTGTATTGTACATGTGCATTTGTGCAGTGAGAGGATGTGCATGCTTGCAGACATGTGTGTAAGCACGAGTGTATATCCATGGTGTATGCAGGTTTGCATCCTTGAAGAGCTTGTGTTTGTTCGATGTGATAGGTGTATGATATATATGTGCATATGTCTATGGGCTCTGGGGTGTGTGCATGTGTGTGTCTATGTGTGTCTCTGTAAAGTGTGTGGATACACGTGTAGTCTGTGTGAATGCATGCAGGTGTGAGTAGTGTGAGTGTGTCATCGTCTATGGTGCATATCATATATATCTGTCAATGTGCATGTGTGCCTGCTGTGGTTTCTCTTCCTACCCTTGTATGAAGTTTGGCCATGGGTTTGGTTGCAGAGTTTTCTGATACAACCTGGTACCTTGTTCTCACCATGTGACCCACAGTGATGTAGAGCAAGGGTTTAAGGAAGACTGCCACTACTAAGAGTCTTGTCTCCTCCTCCTGCTCCTCCTCCCCTCCTCCTCTTCCTCCTCCTGCTGCTCCTCTTCCTCTCCTCTTCCTCTTCTCCTCCTCCTCTCCTCCTCCCTTCCTCTTCCCCTCCTCCTCCTCCTCTTCCTCCTCCTCCTCCTCTACCTCCTCCTCCTCCTCTTGCTCCTCCTCCTCCTCTTGCTCCTCCTCCTCCTCTTGCTCCTCCTCCCCTCCTCCTCTCCTCCTTCTGCTCCTCCCCCTCCACTGCTCCTCCCTCTCCTTCTCCTCCACCGCTCCTCCTCTCCCTCCTCCTCCTTTTCCTCTTCCTCCTCCTCGTCCTTCTCCTCATTCTTCTTATTCTTTCCTGAATACAATAGAAGCTCATAATTTCTTATTATTTTTTGCAGTGCTGGGGATCGAATCTAGCATCTCTCCCATAATTAGGCATGCACTCCACCAGAGCCACCCCTCCCACCGCACCCCTGGAAGCTTGTGAGCCCTCTAGGAATGTTCTTAACAGTTACCTGTGTTGGAAGGCTCTTGATAGGTGAACAAAAGAGTTCACCCTGTGCACACCAGTCCTCCTCTACCTCCAGCCTCCCCCATACTTGCTCATGAACAAAGAGGCATGGTGGTAAGGGTGGTGGCAGTCAATCTCATGGTTTAGTACACAGGCTTCAGGACATCAAGCTCAGATGGAAATTAGCATATCAGGAAATGAATACATTGCCAAGGAGACCATTTAGTGAGTTGTCATTCTGGTAGGAAGGGGGTGCATTAGGGAGGTTTGTCCTGTTGCTGGTTTTGTTTGAAAGAGGTCATGTGGAAACAGGGGGTGCATGGATATTGAGTACCCAGAGGTGTGGCCCAGGGAGGTGCTGTGGACCTGCTGGATAATTGCCCTTGACTTCTTCTGTGCTCTTCTGTGGTGCAGGAAGGGCAAAGTGGGGCTGCCATTTGCTTTGCCCTTTATCTGAAAGCTCCGGATATTATGGGGCTTTTCCAGCTCAGATTCTCTGCCAAGAAGGGAAGGATAGGAGGAAACAGCCTGCTGAGGGCCATCAAGGCACTGTTAAGAGTGGCAGGGGAGACCAGGAGACCCTTCCATTGGCCGCTGTCCTGGTTCAATAACCCCTCCTGATGGCGTCATCAGGAGGGCCAGCACAGATCTGGAACCGGGGAGAGTGTGGGGTGGGAGCACCGCTCCCGGAGTCTTAGCATCTGCTCTGCTCCTGCGATAGTTACGTGAGCCACTTACCCACCCGTGATAGACCTGTTTCTCCCTAAACCAGTTAGACCGGACTCTGTTATTTGCAACTAAACTAATTGATTCTAGAATCTTCCCTCAACTAGTCTTCCCGGGACACTTAGGAGTCCTAATGCAGTCACAGGGCTTTAGTGTTAACCTAAGCATGATGGAGAATGCCAAGTGCAGATGACAGACAAGATTCCCTGCTTCAAACCCACCTGCAAGATTGAGAGGGCGATGGGGCCAGCCCTGAGCAAATGGTGGCCTGTTCTTGTTTACCATGTGCTGGGCATGTTCAAATCCAGTCTCATCCAGTCCTCACAACTGCATCCCTCCAAGGGACTAGTTGGGCAGACTGAGACCAATTGCCTTGTAGATGCAGTTATTTGAGCCACGTGCTCACCAAGCTGATCCAAACCTGTCGGATTCGCCATTCCGAAGAAAGAAAATTAAGAGCAAAAGAGAGCCCGTAAAGACTATTTTTAAAACATAAAATTTTAATTTTGGAGTGGTTTGAAAGCCTGCAAAAACAGCACAGAATTCCCACCACCTTCACCCAGCCTCCTGACCCCTTACATACCTTGGGCATTTGTCAAAATCAAAAGGACATTAACACCGGCATAGCCGTGTTAAGGGAACTCCAGACAGCATTTCACTGGCTTCCTTCTAATGGCCCCTTGCTGTTCCAGGATGCAATCCAGAACACACGCTGCACTTAGATTTTTTTTTAAAAAACTTACTCTTTTTGTTACCTTGTCACCTCGGGCTTCAATTACTTGCACATGCTCAAGGCCGAGAAACACGCACAAGCAACGTGAGCCGTGCTGCGGCTCAAAACAATTTTGAGCAATTTCCCTTTCCACTCTTCGGTGGAGGAGCCCTCTCAGAGAAACTGGCAGCACAAGGCCACAGGACAGGCCAAAGCAGAGCGAGGCGGGGCCCAAGCCAGACACCAATTGCAATGCCTTCCAACCATGGTAGTTCCCAGCAAGTTGGATCTCTGCTCAGAATGCCTAACCGAGGGAAGCAGTGTAAAGAAGTCACCAAGGCAGCCAGAACTGGCAGGGACCGATGACAGGGAGGCCCCATTCAAGGACCTGGATAATGTTCTTGCCCAGGGTCCCCAAGAAGAGGATGAACCTCCCCACTGGAACATGTCACTGCCGGGATGGGAAGCCGTGGATGAAATCAGAGGGAATTGTTTCACACCTGACTCAGAAAAAAAAAAAAAAAAGTCACAGTCCTAAAAATGAATGAATCACCCAGCCAGGCACATGAGCACTCCAGGCAAATTTAGAAAGCATGTGTGTGTTTAATGTTACTTTTACAGCGAGTGGAGTGCCCAAAAGGTGCTAAATGGGAAGGAGAGAGACTGGGTCCAGATTTCTTACCGAAACTGTTTTCACACTGAGGTTCTTGACCCATAGATGCCCCTGCAGGGAGAGCTACCTAACAGAACACCATAACAACTCCACATACAAACCAAGAGTGGAAGATCCCAAGGGGCAAAGTTCTTACAACACACTTCCTTATCACTGTTGTTGTTGATGACGGTTAGAAGGGGAGCCGTCTCCTTATTCCAGCCATAAGACCCACCAGAATCCCTCGGAAGGTATTTGTGTTATTTAACACTTTAAACCCCATGGGCTGGGTGGGTCACTTTCCTTCAGGTGTAAATTCCTTGTCCCAGGCGTGGCCTCCTTGTCCGACTAGCAACAGGGAGTCTTCAGGAGTGTCTGTTAACCTGCGGCGAGTCCTGGGTCACTGGCTGGCTTCTCAGACCTCACTACAAGCAGGGTGGCATTCCTTGTCTAGGAAACACACGGGCCACGTGAACTGGACTGCATCTCAGAACGATTTAGAGCATTTGCCAAGTAGCATCCCGCACACGTACGTGTACACACATGTGTACAAACACACACACACACACACACACACACACACACACACACACACACACACACGTGCGCACCAGGTCCCCATGTGGCTCATACTGCAAGAGCCACACCATTTTATCGTTCCTGTTTCTCGCTTGTAGTTTACAAAGCACTGTGATGGAGAAGGCTGATCTTCAAACCCAAGAACAGAGAGATCTATAAGGCTCTGGCCCACAGGGCTGCTGGGATTGGTCTCAAGGCCCAGTTCTCCTTGCTGGTACCCACATTGGGGACTCTGTCTCCTTCCTCAGGGTGTGTCTGGGAATTTTCCAAGACTACCCACCTATCCCTGGGGACAGTGATGGGGTGTCTGGAGGATATTCAGACAGATACTCCCAGGGATGATGCTCATTCTGGCTTGTGTGTTACAGTGGCCGTGGGCTCCACCTCTGTGCAAACGAGGACTCATCCTGAGGTAGGCAAGTATAGGACAGATTAGCACTCTGGGACTGTGTTTGGTTTTATTTTTTTGCACACCTCCCTTGAAATAATACACTTGGTAGCCTAGCTCCATCACCTGTAAGTACCATGTGCACACACCCGTCACCAAACTGTTCACTAGTAACCTCAGAACTCCCTTACCCCCATCCCTGCACCAGGCTACACATATCCCCAACTATGAACAAGTTTCCTCACTGCTAATAGCAATCAAATTTAGACAGTTCTATTCCAGTGTGTTCTCAGTGTTTCTGGGTATGAAGAATAGATGGGACAAACTGGCCTGAACTGGTTCTGGGTGCATGTACAGTCTTGGTTACTGTTCTATTGATGTGAAGAGATACCAGAACCAAGACAACTCTTATTATAGAAAGTATTTAACTGGGGGCTGGCTTACAGTTTCAAAGGGTTAGTCCATTATCATCATGGTGGGAAGCAGGCAGGCATGTCACTGAGCCGTAGCTGAGAGCTTAACATCCTGATCCACAGGCAGCAATCAGAGAGGGGCTTGATTGACATGAGCTTTTGAAACTTCAAAGCCCACCCCCAGTGACACACTTCCTACAACATGGCCACACCTACTCCAACAAGGCCACACCTTCTAATCCTTCCCAAACAGTTGCACTAACTAGGGACCAAGCATTCAGTGAACCTATGAGGGCCAATCTCATTCAAACTACCACATGCAGTAAGGCAAAACAACATCTTCTACTAACCTTTTAGCGAGAGTTCCCTATTGATCATCGTAAGCATATGCATAATTGGGTGTGCATGTGATTAAAATCAGATGCATCATAGGACGGGACACATACAATAGGAAAGAGGAATATATGATCCTTTTTAAGAGAGCCACCCAAACCACACCCCTTAGTAAACAGCCCTTCTTTTCCTCAGACCCCAGAAAGGAGGCCCCAAACAGTAGTCAGGCCCTGTCAATCTTGAGCACGTCTCTCTAACCTGTACTATCGCTTTGCTTCGAATAATGTGACCTTGTTACTTCTGCAGTTCTGCGTGAGCCTTGTTTTCAGTTCTTTGAGACAGCTTTGAAATACCCTGCCTGGAGCCCAATGGCCAGTGATAATTCCACCTAAAAACAATGTCAAAGTAAGTTAGCCAGAATCCTGTTGCATCCTCTACCTCACACCTTCCCCAGACAACTCCCAACTTCAGAAGGACTGGCAACCACACAGTATCTCATAGACCAAAATAGAGCCTTTTATTTCCAAACATAGAGCAGATACAATTTTTAAAAAAACATAAAACAACAATGAAAACATGAAATCATCTTTCAGAATACTGCTGCCACCAAAATAGACAAGCGGCAGGGAGCTCCACGCGACTTCACAACAGCACTCAGCAGGGACTGGAGGACTTACATGACCCTTCCCACAGAACTGAGAGGTGCTGCGGCCTCCAGTCAGCTCTGGACTTGATAGGAACCGAGATAACACACACACACACACACACACACACACACACACACACACACACACACACACGTGTTCCAAGACCGTCACTTGGCTCCAGTTCCGCCGGCCTTCCCAGAAAGCTGAACTTATCAAAAATTCATGTTTTATAATCACAGAGACTTGTGACAAGAGGAGATGGTCCCTCTGTACTGTTTACACAAGCAAACACTTTAAACAATGAATTTGATTGCTCTGGACACCAAAGCACACTTACGCAACACTCATACACACGAACACACACGCACACAGACATGCACTCGCCTTCTCTGCCCACCTCTTTATCCCAGGAGCTCCAAGAACTTGCCTGACCCCTGCATCTGCGCTCTTCTAGAAGAATTTGGCACCATGCACAGTGATCTCTCACAGCAGCCTCTGTCCTGCATCTGCCCCTGACAGTGGTGGCCCGAGTCTGTTTCCAGTCCTGCCCTTGGCACCCTACCCTGGTGCTCCCAAGTGCCCCTGGCAATGGGAGTCAAAGAGTTTTCTGGTAGAGTAGACACAGGAGAGAAACTCTGTTACTCCTGCACAGGAACGGTACCTTCCAACAGGCTACCCAGATGCGGGAATAACAGTGGCCTGTGGTCCATAAGGGAAAGAAAAGCAATGGAAAATGAAGGCAAATTCCACACAGTGGCAGAAAAACACCCAACTTGTGACCAGTCACCCCTGGGTTCAAATCCTACGTATCTCACTTACCCCCTGGTTGGTTGCTTTTAGGCAGTTTGCGAACCCTGTCTACGCTCTGAGTTCAGCACCTAAACATAAGCTCATGACTCCATTGCCCAGGTTCTCAGGAGCTGGGCTGTATTACGGGCTCTTCTTTGTGGGTCTCTTTCGCTCTCTTCCCTTAGAACTAAAAGAGGGGCTACAGGCTCTGTCCCTCATCTGCCCAGTGTCACCAGGAGCACAGGTGGCCTGGCTGTAGAACTAGCACAACAGCACTGAGAAGGGACCAAAGGACTCGAAAGGAAGCCTGGGATCTCTTGGAAAGCCGAACTCCTCTGCCACTGCTGTCTCCTGTGTTCAGGGATGGCTGGGTACCATCCTGTGGGCACCTGTGATGTTACCATGGGAACTGAAGGCAAGCAGGTGCCTGGAGGATGCTGAGCCATGTGGGCTGCCTGTATGGCTTGTGCCAGGAGACCCCAGGTTTTTGTTCCTCAGTTGTTTTTTTAGAACAACTCCCCACTTGCTCTTAAGTCAATAAACAGAAAGCTGTCCGCTTGTGCCTTGGGGGTGAGGGGGAAATGTCAGCTGATCTTCAGTCCTTCAGTGGCAACCCTGTGATGGAGAGGCGCCTGGGCTCTGTCTGTTGGTGATGGTGGGCCTCAGTGACCTGCTAGAAGGTTAGCGCTAGTCTGGAAAAGCTGCAGACCTTTTTCCCTTTCTGGGATTTGCTCTCAGGAGTTCTGTGGAGCCAAGAACGACTGAAACACTGTGATCTTCCTGGAGATTTGAACACAGAGCAGGGTGTCAAGTTCAGCCCAGGCGCTGCAGGATGGGTGTTCCAAGAGTAGACTGAAGGGCTCAGGGACTCCTGACAACTAGTAGGGGCTGGCAGGCAGCACAGAGGCCATTCCTGGAACTTCTAAGGGCCACGCCTCCAAGTTCTGCCAACAGAGCATGAGACCCAGATGTGGGGCTCAGAATGAACCTGGGATTTTGGTTCCAATAGTGGCCGATACACCTAGGCACCAGCCTGATCCATTCTTCCTTGCTAAGAAAAACTGATTTTTGCTGGGATGTTCTAAAGTTAATGTGGGGGTTGGGGGAAGAAGCAGGTAAGAATTTCATCTTCTGAGGGGGCTAGGATTAAGGATGAGGATGACAAGCAGGTGCTTTTCCCACAGGACAGATTAGTAGTAATACTTAAGTGGTTTGAGGACCAGGAAGTCCATTCAGGCTGGAGAGATAGAAAGGCTCAATGATCAACTACTCATGTCTGCCACAGGTACATTAAGGGAGGGAATGACCCACTTCTCTTTTCTATGCTGACCTGGAAAGAGTACAAGACTAGGGTGAGGGAACAGAGGAACCTCTGCTGTAGGCTGACCTCCCTGAGAGAGGGAAGTGGGGTATGACCCCTCCTGGGTTGTGTCTAAAAACTTAGATGTCCACAGCCAAAGACAGCCTTGGGCCTCCTGCCAAGCCTTGGTGCTCAGACCTCAAGAGGCACAGCCAGTGAGCTTCCTTTCCCTTCTGCTACGCCCAGGCCCTTTCTCTTGTCCCTCATTGGGCCTCCTTAGTACATCTCCTCTGCCCTCATAGTCACAGCCACATTTAATTTGCAGAAGCCGTGAGGCACCCTTCTACTTATCCCCAGGTCCCCCTGTGTCTCCTCCATGGCCCTCTAGCTCCTGGTAGGTTGAGCAGCACCTATGGGAGGCAGAGGAGCAAAGTCAAGGGCCAAGGCCCTGGTCTGGATTCAGCATCTTAAACAGAACAGACCCTTCCTGGTCTAGATCCGGAGGGCAGGGCATAGACTTCATTTACCCTAGTGTTCCAATAGGTATGGCCCCAAGAAGGGACTCTAAGGGCTTAATATGTGGGTTAGAATGAAGAGGGGACAGGATACTTTATCTGTCTGTTCATCTGTCCATTCATCCATCTATCCATCCATCCATCCATCCATCCATCCATCCATCCATCTACCCATCTTCCCCTCTCTCCTTTCTCTCTCCCTCCCTTCCTCTTTCTTTCTCCTTCCTTCTCTCTCTCCTACCCCCCACTTCCTATCTCCCTTTCTTGCTGTCTCCCGTCTCACAGTGGTAAACACAGGCAACATAAAGTGTGGCCTCATGGCTACTTAGTGTGCATTAGCAGCCCTCTGCCTCTGTAGTCCCTGACTGGCCTCTGTCTCTGTTTCCCATCTGATTACCTCAGCCAGATCAGCTTGGCTCAGATTCTCAAACCCTACAGAGCCTGTTGATCTAGCCTGTCCTGACTTCACATTGCACGGAAAAAGAAGGGCCCCCTCAGTCTCTCTCGCTATCAGGCAGCCTGGGCATCCTCGCAGGGTGGCCCACACCCTTGGCACCCGGCCTCCCAGCAGTAGCTCACTAGGGGCTTGTCATTCCCCTTATCCCAGCTGCAGAGGAACCCCAGTTTCCTTCCTCTCAAGTATCTAAGGACTCTGGTCCCACAGGGAACTGAGGCCAATGATGGGGACTTCACAGGGGCAGAGGAGGTCTCAGCTCCAGGGTGTGTGGCAAGTCCTGCCTCTTGGAGCAACATGAGGCTGATGGCCAATGACCTGCAGGGATGTGCCTGCTGAGGTGATTCCTCAGAGAGCCACAGGAAGCCGAGTCTCGTTAACCCCACCCTAATGGAGCTGAGAGCAGAGAGCTGCCACTCAGTGACACCATTCCCAGAAGCCACAGAGACTGTAGTTTAGTGGCACCAGCCCAAAGTCCTTTCTTCCCAGTATGGGCTCCAGGGTCCAATAACCCTGGATTCAAGTCTCACCTGGATGTGGGCAAGTGGCTTTATATCTTTAAAACCCCTGTTTCTCACCTCACGCTTAGGGTTGAAGAACTATCAGGCTTCATCGGGGTGGGCAGTATGGAAATGCCAGCCCTTCGGTGCCGGTTCCCCACAGAAAGGCATCGCCTGGGTCTTAGGGATTCTATTGCTGTGAAGAGACACCATGACCACAGCAACTCTTACACAGAAAACATGTAATTGGGGTGATGGCTTACAGTTTCAGAGGTCAATCCATTATCATCATGACAGGGAGCATGGTGGCGTGCAGGCAGGTGTGGTACTGGCTGCATCTCCACCAGAAGGCAGCAGGAAGTCAACTGACCGTCACACATTGAGAGAAGCTTGAGCAAAAGAGACCTCAAAGCCCTCCCCCACAGCGACACACTTCCTCCAACAAGGCCACACCTCCTAATAGTACCACTCCTTTTGGGGCCGTTTTCTTCCAAACCACCACAGCCTAGTGAGCAGCGCCTCGGCCCTTCCCGCCAGCGCCTCCAGGACTTCCTAGCTCACCTGTTGTCCTGACCCCTAACTCCACTTAGTCCCACTACATTAGAAACAGAGTCTCTGCTCCTGCATTCTGCACTCAGAGAACAGATGGGGCCGAGAGGAGCAGAAAGCGACACAGGGTAGGGGACCAACAGCATTGATAGTACCTGCTTGGATCCTTACACACACATACATTCCCAGGCTAACCTAGGTAGGTTACATGTGAGCACTGTCTGCAGGACAAATAACACACGTACACACACACACACACACACACACACACACACACACACACACACACGCACGCACGCACGCACGCACTTCTAACAAAGACTTTTTAAGCTTTTTAAGCTCCAACACTTCTCTCCAGGGACACCTTCCAACTCTCTATGGTAACTGGCTAGGAGGCGACATCACAGTAGCAGGTGTCTATACGCACTTTAAGCAAAAGAAGTTACATCTGAAAAGCACCCAGAAATGGCGAGTATGTCATATTCCAGCTATATTCATATGAAAGAAATAAAAATACCAGTCCCCCTCTGTTAAAAAAGTTATGCAAACAAGCAATCCACAGTGTCATTGTCATAGTTAAAAACAGAGATATGTTCCCACCACCCCACCACCCGCATATTGTAGTTACACCCTCCCCAGCCGTTTACCACAAGACACAAGTACATTCATCGTAAACAGCTCTCTTTTCTGATTTTTCTTTTTCTCTCTTAAGTTCTGGGTATGGAACCCAGGACTCACACCTGTTGGGCAAGTGTGTTATCTCTGAGCCATGTCCTCGCCCTGGGAAGGGAGATGTGGGAAGGCTATGCTATATAATGAACACGATATCACCCGAGGACAGTGGTGGCCAGCCCATTTCTGGCCTTATAGGTTCTTGCTGTGTGGCTGTGGGTAAGTGACTTCCCTTCCCTGGGCCTCAAGTTTCTTACCTGTGAGATGGGAAAGCGGAAAAGGAAGTGCTGATGTCCTTTGCCACAGTTCTGACTGAGTGGTGGACCAATGATCTTAGTGAGCATCAGGACTCGGCTACCTGGGTCTGAAGTCAGGGTTCACCAGCCCCTGATTCCCCAGCAAAATGGCAGTGTGCAGGGGAGGCCTTATGGCTGAGGTCACAGACCAAGTAACAAGCCCAAGGCACTGCCATCCTACTTGCCTTTCCTAGGTTCTGTGCTAAGATGAAGGCCGTACATGGTGCAACCTGATGCCAGCTTGGGAGGGACTTGGTCTGTGTGCATAGGGTGGTGACCTTGGAGTCGGGTTCCTCTTAGGGCCTCAATATTCGTTGTGTTTAAAGTGCCTCTCTGGGTCTTTAACACTGTGGTTGTGTATCTGATGCCAATGCCTGAGGGCACCCCCACCTACTAGACAAATTCCATCTGTAAAAAGGGGGAATTAAGTATTTTCTAAAAGAAAAAAAAAAGTGTCAGTTTAGGGTAAACCTGATCCAGTTTTAACCCACTTAGGAATCATCTCTGAATTTCCTGGTCATATTTCCAGCCTTGGGCATAGCCTGGAGTCACCCCAGAGGCCTCCCCCACATGCCTGGAGCCCACCTGTTTGCTCCTGCCTGGGCCTAGATTGTGAGCCCTGGCAGGGGAAGAAGGTAAGACCTGTCCAGCCCTGTAGACCCACCAGTCTGCACAGTTGCTTCTTGGAAGGAAAGAGAGACCCCTTCAGATGGGCTGAGTCTTTTCCTCTCTGCCTAGTGTAGGCCTGTGTTTCCACTCTGCCCTCAGTTCACACCCTAGCCCAGAGAATGCCCAACCACAATGATGACACAGGCCTCCTGGGACTGGCCCAGGCCACTGGCAATGTGCTTCACCCTTGTGCATAAGAATAAAAAGTCAAATTCATCTTCCTTTTTCTTTCTCTTGGAGAAAACACACAAACAACACCCCAGCCACTTCCTGAAGAAACAGGGTCATGCTCATGGTCACAGACATTTCTTGCTGGTCTGTGCTATCAGTGGCTGCCACGTGGGGGTGGGGCGGGCTAAGTGCCATCACTCTGTGGAACTTCATCAGTTCTCTAAATTCTTTTGCTCCTCTCTGGGGATCCCTCTGTCACTTGTCTGGTCTCACTGCTCTTGGCCATCACCGCTTCTTTTTATCTAGACTACAGCCCAAGTCCTTGTGGCTTTAAAACTAGCCACATGCACAAGAGCTCCAAGGCTCCAATTCTGGTCAGCTAAGCTCAGAGCTCGGAGACTTTTGTATCTGGGTACAGGTTGTCATAAAAGTAACATGTGATTTCTCCTGTCTTCCAGGGATGACAGAATGCTAAGGCACGAGTGTCACAAATCCCATTAGGGAAACATACTGCTGGGGACTTCTGTAGGCACAAAGAGACATCATATCTGAAGTTATCTACACTGAGCATATACATACACTGCATGTAAAAAAAAATCTGTACATAATTCCCTAACCACACATAGTACACATTTAGTATAAATAGACAGAAATGATATCGTAGAAAAAGCAAGTTTGTTCTGGGAACAGATGCAGCATTTAGACAGAGGCTCTTCCTGGGTGTCTGGTCTGTCCAGCTTCCCCCAGCAGCCAGCCTCAGCGGGTCTGCAGAAAGTCACCTGTAGGCCCCGTGGGCTAGGTGGGCGGGGGGCCGTTGTAACGAAGCATGAGAGCGAAGGAGCGGGCGAAGTTGTTGGCCAGGGCGCAGCTGCGCTCCTCCTCACCGGCCGGCAGCAGGAAGAGCAGCAGAAGAAAGAGCAGGAGCAGCAGCTGCAATGGCAGCGCCACGCGGCACGCTTTCTGCAGGAGAGAGCAGGGATTCCGCCACCGCCTCTGCTGTCGACTCTGCGAACCAACACAAGATAGACCGTGAGCGACTACGAGGTTCAGGGGGCAGTAGGGCAGGAGGGCATGCTGGATAAATTGCATGACCACAGGCGCGGTCTGTCCACTGTGAGGAGTGGTACGATGGTTGGTCTTGGCTGTCAATCGAGAATCGCTATGGAAACAAATCTCTGAGCATGTCTATAAGGGAGTTCTCCATTGGGTAGAGGTGGGAAGACCTGCCCTAACTGTGGGCCACACCATCTCATAGGCTGTGATCCTGGACTGAATAAAAAGGAGAAAATGACCACACACACACACACACACACACACACACACACACACACTTCTAATAAAGGCTTTTTAAGAAGCTAACAAGGAAATTGACAATCCTAGCTCATCTCAGTTCCAAGAGCCTTTCTGTGCCTCAGTTTCTCTACAGAGTATTATTACCTGTGTCCTACTCAAAGCTATCCAAGAGAGAGAGGGCTCCACAGGAGGCAAAACTCCCATCCTTCATCCTCTTTGTTCTGGCCATCTGCTTATCCCTCAGTACCCAGGAGGTGACCACAGAGGCTCACTGCCCACCATTTGCGAAGATTTTCACTATCCCAACATTACACCCCGAACATCTGAGCTCCATTTGTCATATGTGTACACATGTGTATACACACTGTACCCAAGGCCTCCTGCTCAACTCTTCCCCTAGACCATGAGCTTCCTGAATGTTTCTAACTGCTCTGGGAGGCTGGTTGTCCTCTGCCTATTTTACAGAGGAAGAAACTAAAGCTATAGGAGAGTCAGTAGCCTGAGATCACACACAGGCTCAACTTCCATTGAGCCCACTGCAAACCCAGGCTCTCTCCATCACCCTACATGGTGTCTCTCATAAGAAACCATGACTAAAGATAATCACAAGGCAGCACTCTGGGCCTCAGCTGTCCACATGAGTCTCATCTTGACCCAGCGTGTTGAGTATAGAAGCCATATCTATGCAACTGAGGTTTGGGGTCCTTTTCTAAGACCTGGCTGGGCCTCATTCACTACCATAAAGCCAGACCAGCCCCAACAGCTCAAGGTGAAGAGAAGCCTGGCCGATCCCAGCCCAGTGCCTCTCACTGTAGCTCCCTCAGCACCATCTGCCTGCCCTGGGGCACACTGGTAACTGTTGTCCTTGTCTGTCCTTGGGAACCCAGGCAGGGAACTGTGTGACTCCTAATGGTGAACACATTTCCCAGCTGGCCTGCCTACCTTGACCACATGTTTTCTTCCCTATTCTCTGAGTACCAAAAGCATGGCTTTGCAGCCCTGATCTCACTACTGAGGGCTCAGAGGAGCCTGTGTGTGTCTCATCTGTGCGCAGGCCAGGCTCACTTGATCTCTGTGTGAGCTAGGCACGCCACAGAATCACCTTTTTTTCAAACTCCCAGGCTGATGGAGTAGGAGAGGAGACAAGGTACACTGAACTGGTCTTTGCAACTGGTTGACTTCCATGGTGGAAGACAATGGATGCAATGGCCAAGGGAAGGGCGACTTTGTCCTCACTCAAGGAAGGCTAGCACCACATTCAGGGGCAGGTGTGTGGGTATCAGCGTCGAGTATCATCATTACATTTGGGTAACTGGGGAAATAGCAGAAAGAAAGGAACCAGGTAGATGTAGGAGTCAGAGAAGGCTCTGGAGAAGATGCTGTAGGTTAAAGCATTATCTTTTGTCAACAGTGAGTATCATCATTACATTTGGGTAATTGAGAAAGTAACAGAAAGAGAGGAACCAGGGTAGATGCAGGAGTCAGGACAACCTCTGCAGGGGATGCAATCACAGCAAGAGGCAAGGAAGACGACCCCCGACACACTCCCTAGCCTGACTGACCAGGGAGTTACAGGCTCCATGGCTAAGGTGAGTCTCTAAGATGTAGGGGAGGTATGGGAGTGGGAGGCTTGGAGACAGGAGGCCTGGAAAGCAACCCGTGTGGACATCGGAAGTCAGACTCAGGCTCAAAAACTCAGTGTTGAAGGTCTTGGTGACAACTCTGTCATAACTCAGCAGTGCCCAGCTGCTTTGGGGTTCTGTGGGTGGAAGGAAGATGGTACCCAATGCGGTCTGAGGCCAGTCTGGGTCAGAGACAGTGTGGCCGAGCAAAGCCCAGCTATTTATTCAGCTAGGACGAGGGATGCGGCAGATTTGAGCTGTCTGCTGAGCTGTAAGCAGATGACACAGAGAGAGTTCAGTGACATCACCCTGCCACAGGCCCAACTGGCCTTGCTGTCCCTAGGCAGAAGAGGAAGAGAGCTGTCAAGAGCATTGAAGATCAGGCATGTGAGTGTCCATTACAGCACCCATCATACTTTTTTTTTTTTTTTTAAAAACCTCAGCTGTGACAGCTATCCTTTACCACTGGAAGCCAACCAATGCCTTCTGAGGTTTGGTATTGCAGTATCCCACCCAGCCCAGGCATCTGTTGAAAGGCAACCATTATCTTACTACCAAGAAAGCAAACAGCCACCACCAACCCCAGAATGCACTTGACCGAAAAGCTGTGGCTCAGTAGGTAGAATGCTTGTCTAGCATGCATGAAGCCCTGGGTTTGGTCCCCAGCTGTGGTGGTATTGTGTTCCCCAAAATATTGTGTGTGCTAATAAACTTATCTGGGGTCAGAGAACAGGACAGCCACAATATTAAACATAGAGGTTAGGCAGTGGTAGCATACACCTTTAATCCTAGCATTCCAGAGACAGAAATCCCTCTAGATCTCTGAGTTCAAGGCCACATTGGAAACGGCCAGGCACGGTGATACACACCTTTAATCCCAGAAAGCCACACCTTTAATCCCAGGGAGTGGTGGTAGAAAGCAGAAAGGTATATAAAGCGTGAGGACCAGAAACTAGAGGCAATTGCCCTGGAGAGGCATTTGCCCTGGAGAGGCATTTGGCCTGGAGAAGCATTTGGCCTGGAGAAGCATTTGGCCTGGTTAAGCATTTAGGCTTTCAAGAAGCAGCAGTTCAGCTGAGGCCCATTCAGAGATGAGGACTCAGAGGCCTCCAGTCTGAGGAAACAAGATCAGCTGAGGATCCAGCGAGGTGAGATAGCTGTGGCTGGTTCTGTCTCTCTGACCTTCCAGTGTTCACCCCAATACCTGGCCCCGGGTTTGATTTTATTAATAAGAACTTTTAAGATTCATGCTACACCCAGCAGTGGGTAAACTGGGTATGATAGTAACACTGGCACTCGGGAGGTAGTGGCAGTATTAGAAATCCAGGTTCGTCCTCACAGACAGTGAATTTGAGGCTAACCTGGGCTATGGGAGACTGTGGGAAGGGAGGGAGGGAGAGAGAGGAAGTGAAGAAGGAGAGCCCACATAAAGCTACGTGCACACGGAGGGGCTGTGCACATAAAGTTGCATGCACACGGTGGGGCTGTGCACATAAAGCTACGTGCACACGGAGGGGCTGTGCACATAAAGCTGCGCGCACACGGAGGGGCTGTGCACATAAAGCTGCGCGCACACGGAGGGGCTGTGCACATAAAGTTGCGTGCACATGGAGGGGTTGTGCACATAAAGCTGCATGAACACAGAGGGGCTGTGCTTCAGTGGGGATGCAGAGAGCAAGGAGAATGACCTCATAGAAAGAGGAGCCAGAACGTTCCATATTTGGTTGAAGGGAGAGGGGGAAAAGCCATTTCTTGGGAACTTGAGCCATAGGCAGGGCCTCCCCCAAATAGATAGGCTAAGTGGGTATCCCCAGTGTAGCCTAAAGAAAACCAGAACAAAATGTAATCACCAGCAGAGATTTTGACTTCCAAGAATCCCAGGTGAAGGTTTCCTGGTAGAGGGTGGAAGTAATCATGAGTGCTCCCTGTGAGGACTAGATTGGAACAGAAATCTAAATTCCAGAGAGGTGAAAATGTAAAACAAAAATTATGAATCTTAAAACCTTGGGAAGGGGAGAGAACAGGAGGAGAGGAGGGAGGGGAAGCTGTGGTTGGTATGTAAAATAAAAGGGGAAAATGTTATTATAGAAAAGTAAAAAAAAAAAAAAGACTTTGGGAATACAATCATGTAAACCCATGCCACTCCCAGGTGGTACTACACGTGGGCCTGTGTGCCGAGAGTCCCACTGTGCGGTGCCCAGTGTACCAAGAGAGCCTGGCCCTTGCAAACTGGAGAACAGCAGGGCCAGTCAGCTCAGGACTCCAGTGAAAAGACTGTTTTCAGGGAGGGCAGCAACACGTCCCAGGCCACAGCAGGCCTTGAGGTGACTCACGGCCCAGCTGCCATTCAAAAGGCAACTACGATTCCTGTGTCTGAGCGCTGCAGGCAAGCGTCCACGGGCACCGAGCTGCCTACCACGCTGGCAGTACAAATTTAATAAATCTTAATTATTCTGTTTATGCAAACAAACAGGCTGAAGCTGCTGACGTAGCTGGAGCCTTGGATGACTTGAGGCCTGGAGGGAGTAGAGGAAGTGTGGAGAACCAGCCACACATAAATCATCAGCTCGACAGTGGGTGTCTTTCTTCCCTGTGGGCTGAACATAATATATAGAATGTTTTTAAGTTGGTGAGGTTACAGCGTTTGCAGAAGGTACTCCTGTTCTGCCTGGCTGGCCTCTGCATATGTGTGTGTGTCATGTGTATGTGCGTGCACATGTGTGTATGTGCACAAGTATGCATGTGCATATGTGTGTATGTGTGTGCCCATGTGAGTTTAGGCACATGTGCATGTATGTGTGCACATGTGTGTGGAGCCCTATCATATTTGCACATACCTAGCCAGGTAAAAAAAACAACATAATTTGGGTAAAAAACAACTGTGAATTTGGGTCTTGAGTGTCCCATAGAGACTCGTGAGTTACAGAACTGATCCCCTGGCTACAGTATTTGGAGGAATGGAATCCTTAAGAAGTGGGGCTGCAAATGGCTCCACTGTTAAGAACAGTGTCTGCTCTTGCAGAGGACCTAGGTTCAATTCCTAGCACCCACACGGCTACTTACAACTGTAACTCCAGTTCCAGGGGATCTGATGCCCTCTGTGGTGGTATTGTGTTCCCCAAAATATTGTGCACTCTAATAAACCTATCTGGGGTCAGAGAACAGGACAGCCACAATATTAAACATAGAGGTTAGGCAGTGGTAGCACACGCCTTTAATCCTAGCATTCCAGAGGCAGAGATCTGCCTGGATCTCTGTGAGTTCAAGGCCACACTGGAAACAGCCAAGCATGGTGACTCACACCTTTAATCCCAGGAAGTGATGGCAGGAGGCAGAAAGGTATTTAAGGCATGAGGACCAGGAACTAGAGCTGGTTAAGCTTTTAGGCTTTTGAACAGCACAGTTCAGCTGAGAGGCATCCAGTCTGAGGAAACAGGATCACCTGAGGAAATGGCGAGGTGAGGAAGCTGTGGCTTGTTCTGCTTCTCTGATGTTCCAGCATTCACCCCAATACCTGGCTCCAGGTTTGATTTCATTAATAAGACCCTTTAAGATTCATGCTACCGCCCTCTTCTGGCCTCTAAAGGCACTGCATGCATGTAGTGCACAGACAAACATGCAGGCAGACACTCATACACATAAAATAAATATAATGATAAAATAAAAGGACCTACTGGAAGGTCCTTATGCCATTAGAGGGTATGTCCTTGAAGAGGACAGCAGAACAGACCGTGGTCTTCTCCTCTTCCTCTTCCTTTGCTTCCTAGCCATGAGGTGGGTAGTTTTGTTCCACCTCATGTTCCCACCATGATGTACTACTTCACTAAAAGCAACAGGGACAAGTGACTATGGATGGGAAAACTCTATAAAATCTGTGAGCCAAATAACCCTTCCCTCTTTATAAGCTGATTTCCTCAAGCATTTTGTAATAGTAACCGAGATCTGACAAACGCAAGACTTGTGCATCACTGCTCTTTCTGCTCTTGGAAGAAGAAACAGGAACAGTGTCTATAGGCATCTGAGGCGACACACACACACACACACACACACACACACACACACGGCAATGAGAGCCTACTATGTGCCAGTCGGTAGGAAGGGAACTTTCCCTGCCTTTAGTTCAGTGGACTCCTTTCCTTCACTGGAAGATCATGGTCGAGTAATTTGACAAATGTCACACACACCAGTGACTGAGCCTGGATTTGAATTCAGAGCATAAAACATTGGTTCTCAAAGTGTGGTCCCTGAACTAGAAGTGTGAACAACACCTGGGAATGTGTCAGAAACACAAATTCATGAACTTTCTAGACCAGTGGATCAGGATCTCAGGGCTGGGCACATCCATCTGAGTTCACAGGGCATCCTAATTGTTTCTCCCAACTGTCTCTCCTAATTATCTCTGAATATCAAGCTGCCCACCATGAATGGCTTCCTTCTTCACAGGAAGCTGAGGTTCGTTGGCTTAAAAGGAAGCCAGAATTGAAGTCAGCCTTTTATATGCCTACTTGTTTGAAACATGGCACGGATAAGCACATAGAACCTTCTAGCTTGTATACCCAGTGGTACAATGGCTGACATCTCGTAGCTGTAGCTAAATAGGGCTATTTGGTGACCATCGGGGCTATGAGCTCTCATGGCTGCTGCCCTTCAGAGCCCTCTGACACAGAGACAGCCAGGCCCCAGCTCCAAACAGATGTTCCTGCTGCTCTGCACCCAGCCAGGTGCACACGCTCTAGGATGGCACACTGCCACTCTTTTGTTGGATGATGGGTTTGGAGCATATTAAACAGCGTGTGTCACGAAGTCATCACTGACTCAGGGACGACAAAATAAATGAATGACTAAAGGGAGAGACAGTCAGTGGGGACCACGACTGTACCAGGGATCTGGTCGTAGCTACCACTTAGAATCTGCCTGACAGAAGTGTACAGCCTATGGCCCACATGTCACATGCACCCCAGGACAGCTAGGAATGCAGTCCAACACAAAACTATAAACTTACTTAAAACATTGTGAGGGTTGGGGGGGGGTATTTTTTTTTAAGAAAAAATTCTTTGCATGGTATGTCTCAGTGTCAAAAGGTTGGACACCTCTGATCAACTCTAGCCTAGGCTGCATGGATGGGGACTCCCAACCATGGAGGGGCTTAAAGTACAGCAACTACAGGCAGGTTGAACACTGGTCTTGGGACTTCTGTCTTCCACCATGGGCCACCAGGCCAGGCAGTCTGGGTCACCTGCCCTTTCCAGACACCCCTTCCTAGTCTCTGAGGTTCACATCATTCTGAACTAGAGGGAAATCCTGGGTGAGACATGTCTGCCTCGGTATGTTCTGGTTCACACAGTCTTCAAAATTAATTCGTGGAGTAAATTAAGCCAATATTGATGTTTTCATTTCACACATGGGAAAGGGAACCCCCAGGCAGGGTGATTTTTCTAAGGCCATAAAGCTGGTTGGTGAAGGGCCCTGGGCTCAGCCTTGGTCCATAATAAGCCCTACTTGATCCACAAGTCACTCAGTCTCCTGAAGTTGCCAGAGGCCAGGAAAGGATCCAAGGTGCCCGCACCTGGGATTTAGACTCTGGGGAATGAGATCTGAAGTGACACCGGGTTCTTTAACCAGAGTGTGCTGGGGGTTCATGTCACTACGGTCAATGTTTGGCAAGAAATCAAGGACATCACTGGGGACAGCAAGGGACAGGAATGGGGAGAAAGGCCCCAGGGATTCTTCCAAGGCACCCTACGAAGGGTTAAAGCATGGGTGTTGAGACCTGAGAGCTGATGCCATCAGCAGTCACAGGCCTGGTGGACACATGGGCTCTTCACGCCATTTTCCCCTCAGGCTTAGAGCTGAGCTAAGACTGCTCCTTAGTGTCAGTGTCAGGGTACAATGAGATGCTCTAGCCACAAGTGTCCTGGCCTGAACTGGAAATATCCCCACAGGCTCGTGGTTTTAACTGCTGGTGGTTCCTAACAAGGGGAGGTTGTGGAGCCTATGGGAGTTGGGGCCTAGCTGGCTGAAGGTTATACCAGGTCGCAGTCCCCAATTTATTCCTCTCCCCCGCCCCCGCCCTTCCCCCTCCCCTCCCCCCTCTCGATCTCTCACTTTTCCTCTCCCTCTCTCCCTGGTTGGTCAGGAAGTGGACCGACATCCACTGCCACAGGCTCCCAATGCAATGACATACTACCCAAGCACAGAGTCCTAAAGACCGTAGCTGCATGCTCTGAAACCCTGAGCCAAAGCAAACCCCTTCTCAAGTTTCTATCTGTTGGATATTTGGTCACAGCACTGGCAATGGAACTGAGACCTCCTAAGAACCAGTCCTGGCACACAGAGCCCAAGCAGTGGGGGACGCCACCTAGAGTGCAGTGACTGGTACCATTCTCACTTCAGCTGTGGCGAGCGTGGGAAGAGCCAGAGTCTCAGTGGGCACCAGTGGAAACGTGCCTGGTAGAGCAAAGGACTCCACCACTCTTTCTAATGTGTCCCCTAGGGCCAAAGAGGCCACATGATCCAATTTGCCCAGAATAGTCCAGGCTCCTGGGTCAGGCCTGATTTACACCTGCTGGCACAGTAATCAAAGCAGTATCCAGTCACTCTCCAGTGTGTTCTGGGTCTGGATGACAAATCTAGGAGTCCTCCTCCACTGTGTGTAGATCAAGGCTAATCTATCACACTTGTCAATCCCTCCTTGAGCCTAGGGCTTCCTGAGAACACATACCTCAGGGCCCAGCCCATTACAACCCAAAGTTGGTTCTCTTCAGATCTCATGGAACATTCTAGAAAATCCAGACACCCTGCCCCAGAATCACAGGCCTTCTAGCCTTGAACATTCTCTGCCCTCTAGCTGTGTCGAGCAGATGGTAGACACATACCTTTTGGAATGCAGTCAGCTCCCCTGGAGAACTCTGCGTCTGTTATTTTAGGGAAGGGGAAGAAATGGGGCAAAAATCAGCTAGGCGCGTAAAACTTAAACCCCAGCAGAACCCGTAACAGAATATTCATTTTGTCAGGGGAGTATTTCATTAAAATTTCTGGTCATCTGGACAGCCCTGCGCCAGCAGGGGATTCCGTTTAATGAGCTTTTTAACACACTTCAGGTCCAGGTGGCACACTGTCTGGATGGCCTTGGCCAGGGCTGGGGATGTGGCCTAGCTGGCTTGGACTGGGCTGACACCTAGTGGCCAAACTGCCAGTTGCGGTGCCAGAAAAGCCTGGTGTGCCCCAAGCTCTGGCTTCTGGGCTCTGAGGCCTGAAAGGGGGGCTCTAGGAGGCCTTCTCACCTATTCCTTCCTGGGCCTAGGAAACTTAACTTCTTTGTCTCACGTTGCTGTCAACAGTCTAGAGGGAAGGAGACCCCTCTCCCGGATGGGCGTGTTAGGAGACCACAGCATTAAATAAAGGCTATCATTATCCATGGTTTGTGTAGGACACAGGAAATCCAGGAGATAAAAGTGCTAGGTCAAGGTCAGAGGAAGGGAGGGCTGAGTCTCAGGACTGCTGGCATCCAACTCATGCAAACCTATGGCAGTGCCACACCACAGAGATGTAACAGAATTTTGCCTCTGTTGGTGAAGAACTATGACCCGAGCTTCTAGCATTGGGGTCAGGGGTGGGACTCAGCTATCCCCTCTGGAGAATGGGGTGCAGATACTCCAGCAGAAGGTGGCTATAGGCCCAAATGGGAAATGCACATAAAACTCCGACATGGTGGAAGTAAGAGATCTGTATACACTACTCACAGGACTCCAGCCTCACTGGGAGGTAAGATGGACAAATGATATGACATAACTCACGTGCCTAAGACCCAAGAGTGTCCCTCTCTTCCTCTGAGCAGTCCCATTGGTCTGGTATATGGATGTACCGGAATGAACTAAATAGGTTCAGCTCTGTCTCCCCAGGCCATGGCTGCCTCCTGGAACCCCCAACCTTTACCCCCAGCACCTACCAGCAGGTGGCCAGAGTCCTTGAGTTTGGACTTGTACAGCATCCAACGATAGCGCAGATCTTCCAGTTCATTGGAGGGGTCCCTTGCTGGCCTGAGACGGAGCAGGTTCTCAAAGAGATGCTGGCCTTCTGGAATTCGGGCCTCCAGCTCCTGAGAGAAAGGCAGCATTATGTCTCAGCTGCCCAGTGGCCCAAGAACCCCACCTGGCTGGTAAGAATACACCAACCAAGGGCCACCTGAGGCATGCTGGGAGATGTGCACAGGACCAGTAACACGAGACTCTCATCCAAGCAAGTTTTTAAAGAAATGTTTTTAGGGCTGGAGAGACGGCTTGATGGTTAAGAGTAATAGCTGCTCTTGCAGGGGCCTAGGTTCAATTCTTAGCACCCAAATGTTGGTTCATAACTATTTTTAACTTTAGTCTCGAGGGATCTGATGCTCTCTTCTGCCCTCCAAGGATACCAGGCACCCATGTGATGCACAGACATGCATGCAAGTAAAACACTCATACACATAAAACAAATATTCTTTCAAAAATTGGTCTTAGAAGTATTTATTTTATATGTATGCATGTTTTGTCTTAGAAGTATTTATTTTATGTGTATGCATGTTTTGCCTGCGTGTATATATGTGCATCATGAGTATGCCTGGTGCCTGCAGAGATCTGAAGAGGGCGTCAGATCCCTTGGAACTGGGGTTATGGATGGTTGTGAGCCACCATGTGGATGCTGGGAACTGAACCCAGGTTGTCTATGAGAGCAGCAAGTTCTCTTAACCTCTGAGCCATCTTTCCAGCCTTCATCTATGCATCCAGAATCTTAGAGAACACACCCACAGTGTTTACTTTTAACACTGACATTCCAGGACTATGAGCGGTCACCATTACAAAGTGGTCATCATGGAGCATGCCACTCTGCTGGCATTTAGTGTTAAGTTGGGTAGACTTTTTCTATCTAAGTAGACCACAGCTCTCCCGTAGGATGACACTTCCTCTTCCCAGGAGTCCTGAGAGGTGGTGTGATGTGGGGTGGATAAGGGAGTCTACAGGTTGGAGTCTAGGCTTCAGTCCCAGGTTTGGACCCTGGCTAAGCTGCTCAGGACCTCCCACGGTGCATGCTGGTAAGAAGTCATTGTTGTTATGACTGGAGTGGAGGGTGGGAAACAGATCTGAGTTGGGGGTAGATGGGTGGGAAGACTTGCTGGTGATGTGCAGCTCCATCAGGAGGATGAGCCATGCACTGAGAACACAGCACAACATTCAAAGCCATCAATGGACTAACGAATGGGGAGGGGGGCTAGTCAGGACAAAACTCAAGGGGGTGGAAGTGCATCTACATGGCAGAGCACATGGCTAGCATGTCTGAGACCCTGGGTTCTATCCCCAGCACTGCAAAGAAAACCAAGCCACCACAGAAGCTCTGGGGATGGACAAGAACACAGAGAAGCAAGACCTCTTCAGACCTCCTTTTGCTCTTAGGATTTTTGCCAACCTAGAGGGAATGATACCAGCTTTGAACCAATCTATGTTTCTGCAGCCTCCCAAGGTTAAGGTGGTAAGAGTCAAAGCCTGGGCTCTGCAGAGGAAGGGACCTGTCATTCCCTTTGTAGATGAGATGCCTGCACGCTTATTCTCGGAGTAAAGGGAGCCATTAGTGAATCTGGGCCTTGAGCGTGCTTACTCACAGCCTAGCTCCAGATCATCTTAGTGGTCCAAGGAACTGCAAGACTTGAACTTGGACTCAGTGGTCCCAGAATCATAAAGGCCCCACTTCTCAGAAATAGAAAAAAAATTCTCTCTGGAGGAAGAAATTATCCTAACTTCCAAATTAGTTTTATGTATATTTTGTTCAGGACAAAAAGTAACCACACAATAATACATGACACCGAGAATGAGAAGCAGAAATATGTGACAGAAATATTCTAAATGCCTGGAGGTATCAGAATTATTAGGCAGTGTGATTATGGTGGGTTACAGTTCAAAGAATTAAAAGACAAGCTTAAACATTTCATCAAGGATGTGATGGAAGCCAGAGAATGTAACCAACCAGACCGAAGGGAACCAAATAGAAGTTCTAAAACTGATCACCATGACAACCAAAGTTAAGATCTTAATAGACATATGTAATAGCAAATGAGACACAGCCAGGAAGAGAATTAGTCAAGTGGAAGTTGAGTCAGAAAAAAAATATTCAGAATTCAACACTCTGAGTCAATGGTGAAAAATATGCAAAAGAAACAGACAAAAATATACAGGTGGGAAGGAAAAATGTGGATTTCAATGACATGTGAGAAAAAGACATCAAGGCAAAGGTGATATTTTAAGAGATCTTGTCAGATTATTTCCATAAAGGCCCCACATCACAAATGCAGTCACAATGATTGCCAAGCAGGATAAATAAGAAGAAAATTGGACCCTAAACTATCACTGAGATGTCATATAAATAAAAGAGAGGAGAGGAAGAGTGGGCTTGATTAGGGAGGTCTTGGACAATGACATAGATTTGAACTCCGTAATAAAATGCTTTCATCAGGGGGTCGAGGTCAGATTAGTGATTCTGTTGGGTCATGGCTGCCTGCAGAAGGAGCCATGACCTGGGTGAAGCTCCACCAGAAAGGAAAGCAGGGAGGAAGCTGTTGCCGTGGTCACGTGAACAGAAAATGCAGAGGGAACAGAAACATCCAAAAAATGGACTTGAGAAGGGTTTGATGACTACTATGGGTTGAATAATTGTCCCTTCCCAGATCCATGTGGACAGTATTGGGACATGGGACCTTTGAGAGATGACCTGGCCCAAGGGTGGGATTAATGAACCTCAAGGATGGGACTAATATACTGTCACAAAAAGGCCTTTTTTAGATCCATTTGCCTCTTTGTGCCTCCTCCATCTTTTGGCCATATGATGACACAAGAAGGAAACCTTGCTAGGTTCTGATACTTGGACTTTCCAGCCTTTGGAGTGGTGAAATTCTTGTTGGTTATGAATTATTCAGTCTGGAGTATTTCATTTTAGCAATAGAAACAGACCAAGACTAACAAGATGGCACGGAGGAGAGAGTAGTGGTAGACCAAATACAAGCATGTGATTCCCTCTCCCCAGCCTGCAACACCTTTGACTTTACATCAAGGGGTGGAGTCTCTTTCTCATCCCTTGAATCTGAGATAGCCTGTTGACTTTCTTTGTGCAGCAGAACACAGAAGAATCCATGTGACACTAGCATGCAAGTTCCTATTCTAGGCATTGAGTGGTCTGGGCTGTCCCACATGAGAATGAGACACGCGTGGTCCACGTCATGTTTGTCTCCACCAACTTCCAGCCCCGCACCAGAGCTACCTAGTTGTTCCATATCTGACAAAAGATAAGATTGTCCAGAATATGTGTCTTGAGCCCCAGAATTGGCAGAAACCAGGCTGAGCTCAAATCACCAAGTGTCAAAGTCATGAATTAAACAATAGCTATTGTTTTAAGCAACTCGCTATTGTGGTGGTCCATGGCACAGTGGCAGCTAACCGATACTGGAGTCAAGTGATCAGTGGTGATATTTTTCAAATAGAGAAATATAAAGTGGAATGGATGGATACATGCATAAATGGATGATTGATGCATGCATGGATGGATAGATAGATGCATGGATGGACAGATAGGTGGATGCATGGATACATGCATAAATGGATCATGCATGGATGGATGGATGGATGGGTACATGCATGGATAGATGCATGGATGGATGGATAGATGCATGCACGCATGCATGCATGGATGGATAGATAGATAGATGCATGGATGGAAGCATGGATGGATAGATGATACATGCATAAATGAATCATTGATGGATGGATGGATGGATTGATGGGTGCATGCATGGATGGATGCATTGATGGATGCATTGATGGATGGATGGATGGATGGATGGATGGATGGATGGATACATGGATACATGGATAAATGGATTATTGATGGATAGATGGATGCATGCATAGATGCACAGATAGATAAATGGATGAATGGATGGACAGATGCAAAGAAAAGTTAGTTCTAAAATATCTGAATCAAAACAATTTAAAACTATTATATAGACTCAGGATGGCTTACAAATGACTATTAAGCATGAACTCCTTCATTTGAGGAACTTCTGGTGGCATGGACCCCTTTAAGGATCATTCCTTGGAACAAACCTGCAGCTTCATCTTTCTGGTCCTCAAGTCCTTGGCTGTGGCTATTCTCATTGCGAGGATTCCAACTAACTTGGAGTTTTCCGCCTGCAGCCACTGTTCAAAGCCCCTCAGGAGCTGGGAGTGATCTTCATGGAGGTCATGCTCTTCCAGTAGGTTTGCCTGCAGGCAAGCATGTGTTTAGATGTGAGAAAAGCCTGCTGGCCATGGACCCGGGGATCCTACCAAAGCTGAAGATGAGAACAGGGGACCTGGAGGGCACAGGAGAGGCTCAGAGGGATGATGAATGGGCCTCCATTCATCCACATTTAGGAGCCAAGAGCATCTCTCACTATCACCTCTCTCTGGAGCTCCAGAAATCATCATCATCCTTGTGGTCATCATCCTTGAACAGGACACTTACCCAGTGGTCATCATCCTTAACCAGGACACCTACCTAGTGGTCATCATCCTTAACCAGAACACCTACCCTGTGGTCATCTTTCCTCCATTCTTGTGGAGATGTGGGCAGGGTGAAATGAAAGCCAGTCCAGCTAAGTCCTTCCCTATCCCTTGGTGGTGCCCTACTCTTCCCTGATGTGGCTGGAGAGCCCTGGGTTCCGGTTCTACAGGCTCCTTGAAGGTTGAGCTTCTCCCCTCCCCCTCCCTGGTGCAGCCTGCAGCTGCATCCCAGTACCTTGAACTTCCACTCCCTCTGGGTCTCTGTATCTACAACCCCCTTTACTGAGAACATGCCTGTGGTGGTTTGAATGATAATGGTCCCTATAAGTGCATATATTTGAATGCTTGGTTCCCAGTTGGTAGAACTACTTGGGAGTAATTAGTAGTATGGCCTTGTTGGAGAAAGTGTATCACTGGAGGTGGGCTTTGAGGTTTCAAAAGGCCAGGCCATCCCTTGTTAGCTCTTTCTGCCTCATCTTGTGGATCAAGATGTGAGCTCTCAGCTATTGCTCCAGCATCAATGGTCATGAACTCTTACTGTAAGTCCCAAATAAATATTTTCTTTTTTAAGTTACTGTGAACATGGTGTTTTGTCATGGCAATTGAAAAGTAATTAAGACAATGCTTCTCCCTCCTTCTCACACTCAGTCTTGAGGGTTCAAGTGATATTTCATCATCCCTAGAAGGGCTTCCTCACCCCAGAACTGGGTATAGCATCCAGCCTAGCTGCCAGCATATGCCATACCTTTTAAAACCCTGCTTAAATGCCTGGACCCCCACTCCTTTGTCGTCTCCCATGCTGTGTTTCAGAGCCCAGCAGCACAGATCATGTGCCTGGTGCTTGTTAGTCATGCAGAATCAACCTACTGGGTCAGGACCTGCATCTCCAACCTATTTGCTATCTGGGGTCAGCAGTAAGTTTTAAAGCCCAGTCCTCTCCTATCACAGGCTGCTGCAGGGGCTCAGATAAATGAGGGCCAGTCTTGTCCAGGGGTGTTCCTGACCTTCTAATGTGATCTGGGACCTCTGAGATCTTAGACCTCCAAGACCCTCAGTCCTTTAGCAACTGATTACTTCTGAGGTCACATCAGGGGCAAGTAACAAGAAAGTAGATATATCCTATGAGCTAAGCACGTGGTCCAGGGCAGGGAGGGAGCTGTGATGGAGGCCCCCACCTCCTCAATTGACACAGTATCTGACCTTTCTTCCAAAGCCTGTGAGACAGACTCACCCCATGCCGATGCCTGGGAATAGGGTCCTGGGGGTTGATGAGAAAGCCAGCCTTCGGGATGTTGTTGGTGAAGAGTAGTTTCTTCCCTGTGTCCACTTCTGTCCTCTGCAGCTGCTGGTTTCTGATGAGACTGGGAAGAAAAAAACACTTACTCAAGGCAGCCATGAGCTGAGTATCCATCAGATCCCAGGAGAAGCAATAGTACCAGGGCACCAAGGAAACTTTGGAGATTCACCATGGTTAAGAACTTAGCAGCCGGGACTGGAGAGATGGCTCAGCAGTTAAGAGCACTGACTGCTCTTTCAGAGATCCTGAGTTCAATTCCCAGCAACCACAAGGTGGCTCTCACCATCTGTAATGAGATCTGGTGCCCTCTTCTGGCCTGCAGGCATATATGCAGGCAGAACACTGTATACATAATAAATAAATAAATCTTAA
>CABHPH010147007.1:0-19405 GCA_902168325.1 Peromyscus nudipes | reverse complement strand
AAGAAGAAGAAGAAGAAGAAGAAGAAGAAGAAGAAGAAGAAGAAGAAGAAGAACTTCTTAGCAGCCACCTTTGGGGACCATCAGAAGGCTTCCCAGACACATTCATGCCATTTCTTACTTCAAACCCACTTTACCATACCAGCAAGGCACATGTACCTATCGATGCAGCTAGAGAAGTAAGCTCAGGCAAGAACAGGCTAGAGGCTAACTCCCTAGTGAGAGACGTTCTCCAATCCTCAGAACCCTACCAGAATCACTAACTGGACCAAAGATGGGGATATCCCCAGATTCCTGGCACCATGCCTGGCATACATCTCAGCCTCAGTCAGATGCTCTAGGGACCCTAAGTGATGGGGAGGCATTGTCTGGGACAAAGTGGGGAGCAAGGAAGACCCTTACCTCAGCAGATTCTCCTCTAGCAGCCGCAGGGCCTGCCAAGACTCCAATAGCTTCCTCAGATCCTCCTGGACCATGGCCGCCCCCTCTGGAGAAGACTTCTTCATCACAAGCTGGCCCAGTGCTTGGAGCAGCGACAGCTGGACCTCTCTCTCTGGAATTTCAGCCAGCAGCCTCTGTGGGACACATGGATGGACATATACACAAGCGAGGTACTGTACCCCAGTATGAAGGTCACCCAGAATGCTTGAGGGGAACACAGGCGAGAGAATGACCCAGCACCTTACCTCAGGTCCAGTCTCTTGGGACTCAGCATCCCACAGATGCACATCCCCTTGGTGTGTCTCCAGCGTCTGGGTGACCATGGTGACCCACTGCTGCAGCTCTGAGAGCCGGTGGCTGAAGGTGCAGTGCTCTCGGACGCTCTGCTGACACCTGTCCACAAGGTCCTGCGGCACAGCCAGGAGCTCTGAATGCTGCTTGAGGCAGACTGCAGCTGATACCCCACAGATGATACCTAGACCTGCCTACATGCCCCCCACAAGTATTAGGGGCCATCACAGGAGATGGGGGAGAAAGGATGTAAGAGCCAGAGGATGGGAAGGATGCTATGACATGACACGGCTGGTAAACACACGGACTCACAGCAGCTGCAGTTACCGGTACAAAACCTAGCTGGTTAATACTACAGCTTGGATAAGAGAGGGGCTCATGAGGCCCCACCCCTACCTGAGGAGTGGTTGGCAGCTGAAGGCTCTTGGGGGATGAGGAGTCATTTCTTCTTTGGGGTGTGGCCTTTTGTAGGCTGCCCATTTTCAGGGGATGGCCCCACACTTATCCCCATGTGGGCAGCACTAGCTACTCAGTGGATTACAATTTTAAAAAAAAAGAAGAGGGAATGAAGGTGGGGGGGCATGTTGGGGATGATTCAGAAGGAATGGTATGGGGAGTAGGGTGGATATGATGAAGATTTATTGTATACATGTATGAAATTGTCAAAAGATAAATAAAAATAGTCTTTAAAAAGAATGGGCAGCTTGTGACCCCCTGCAGCATTGTTGAGGAATCTGCAAGCATTGTGTGGAGGGGTGGAGCAAACAGCTCTGAGGTCAGGGCTGAGGGTAAGCGATGGACAGTACATGGGGGTGGGGCATGGGGCAGGCTGGTGTCACCCTAGGTTTTGTCTGGGGGTCCTTACATGGGTCTGTTTGTTCTTTAAGATTCATGGAGCCATGCCAACATGCTTTCTTTTCTGCATATGATTGACTCTGTATAAAGGTTTTCAAAGCTACCTTGCTTTTTTTTTTTTTTTTTTTTGGTGTGTGTGTGTGTGTGGAGGGGAGACTGCCTCTATTCCTGTATCCCGTTTCCTAGGTCTGTTAGCTTCTCAGAAATCTGAATCATGAGCCTTTCTCTTCTCTGTCTCCAAGAAAGCTAGGCACTGTCCTCAGAAGGATGGCTGTTCTCCATTCTTCTGGCCCCCTTGCCTGGGACTCTCTGAGCCCCCTTTTAAGCCCACCATGAGTCATTCAGATTCAGCCCTCTGCCACTATTCTCACTGCATTACCCTGAAGGTCTCATGCCTCTGTGCTGGGCTTCCAAAGACCCTGTCTCCCTGTATCTAAAAACAACAACAACAAAAAAATCACTGCAGAGATAGGGATGCCAGGCCCCTGCCAAGGGGCTATAAGCCCAATGGGGGGGGTTTCAGCATCCCACATACTGTACCTACTTTCAACAACCCATCAAAGATGGCCTCAAACGCAGTGCCAGGACCTAGGTACCAATACTAATCACCCCCAATGGCTTCCTGCCATAGGGACCTGTGGCCTCTGACAAAGGAGCATGCTCCCTGTGGATGTGATAGTTAATCTTACTTGACCCGATCTAGAATCACCATGGAAACAGGGCTCTAAATGATTGTCTAGGTTCAGTTAACTGAGGTGAGAAGTTCCATAAATGTGAGCTGCCCTACTCCACGGGCCAGGGCCCAGGACTACATGAAAAAGGAAAAAACTGGAAGCAATTGGATCTCTGTGAGTTCAAGGCCAGCTTGGTCCACAGGGCTCCAGAGTCCATCTCTCTCTACTTCCTGACTGAAGACACGGTGAGGCTGGCTGCTCCAAGCTCCTGCCGCTGTGGTTCCCTGAACCGTGAGAGGCTACACCTTGGAACTGTGAGGCAAAGCAAACCTTTCTAATGTTGTCTTTGTCAGACATTCTGTCAGGGATGACAGGACATGAAGGCCATTTGGTTGTGAGGGAAGGGGGAGTTTATACTCACTAGACTTAACAAGCACTGAATGTCTGAATAAGGGGGATAGTTTCCCTTTACAGAAGCATGATGGGATTTCACCCTCTTGCGACCACTAATGACACCCAGTAAATGTGTCCTCTAATGATTGGCCTAGCTCATCATTTGGATATAGTTCTTGGAGCTGACATTTGGAGTTCTAGGGGCTTCTAGAAGCTGGGAACAGTGTCCTATCTCTCTATCTCCTTCCTTTATCCCTGAGACTACAGATGCAAGTTTACCGAGCAGAATTAGTGAATTCATCCAGACCCAAGGAGTTGCTTAGGCCAACAGGGCTCCTTAGGTCCTCGGTGTATGGCATCATCTGTTTTCTGGAGACTCCTGGGGAAGCATTTGGGGCTGAGAGTGGAGTGGGGACCAAAAGTAGCAGACAATGTAAGGTGCTCCCACTCCGTGGAGGGAGGGAGACAGAACTGCCCCACATCCCACAAAACTGTCTCACACCCACCCATATCCACAGTGATTAAACGCCTATTTGCCATGGCCTGGGGTTGGGCTCTGTGGTAGTCTGAGTGTAACTGGCCCCCATGAGCTCATAGGGAGTGGCATTATTAGGAGGTTTGGCTTTGTTGGAAGAAGTATGGCCATGTTGGACGAAGTATGTCACTGTGGGGGTGGGCTTTAAGGTCTCAGATGCTCCAGCTATGCTCGGTGTAGACCCAGTTCATTTCCTGTGCCCTGAAGATTAAGATGTAGAATTCTCAGCTCCTTCTCCAGCACCATGTCTGCCTGCATGCTGCCATGTCCCACCATGATGTAATAGACTAAATCTTTGAACTGTAATCAAGCCCCAATTAAATGTTTCCTTTATCAGTTGCTGTGGTCATGGTGTCTCTTCACAGCAATAGAAACCCTAACTGAGACAGGGTCTAACTCCACACACAGGTGCAAGGAGGTCTCTGAAGTTCTAACAAGGCCACTGGCTTGTCTGGGAGCACACCCATCCTATACACAAATGGCTTTGCTTTGCTTTGGTCGAGATTTTATCTCACTCCTTAGAGGTACCACTGGCCATGCTCCCTGATGTGACGTCAGTGGTTGTGGTATAAAGGGAATATTTCCTGACCTCTCCTATGACCAGAGTAGTGTAGCCACTTATGTATGATTTGATTATAACGTCTCTTTAAGAATTTCTCTCCTACACAGAGAAACCCTGTCTCGAAAAACCAAAAAAAAAAAAAAAAAAAAGAATTTCTCTCTATTCTAGACTTCTAGATTGTCTGTGAGAGTGGTGTGCCTACCTGTTAGCTTCAGGGTGGTAAAGAAGGTGTTTGCTATGGAAACTGGGTGTACAGGGCCAGGTGGGCTGAAGAAATTAGCCTAGCACTGAATTTTCTTGAGGTGTGGCCAGGGATCCACTTGAATTCCCTGAGGCTTAATTAAAAAGCAGGACGACCCAAGCCTGTCTAAATCAGGGTGTGTAGGGAGCCTGGAGCTTGCATAGCTTCTTGTTAGTTGTCAAGAAGTCTGGGGTTCTGAGCATCCATCAGACTGCAGGAAGTAGAATCAATCCTGTGCACCAGAAAGTGCTCAGAGGGCCACTAGAGGGCGCTGCAAACAAAGCTCTGAGGCCACCAGGGCTGGGGACACAAACAACAACTGTATACCCACGCAGGCCGAGGAGACAAGGCAGTGTTTTCTGTTCTGCATCTGTGGCCCTCATCACAATGTGAAACCCTGGCATCACTCACTCACTTGCTGATTCACTGTCCTATCCACCCAGTCCCCAGGAAAGCAGAGCCCTGTCTGTCAGTGTGAGCTGCCTCCACCACGGGAGCCCGAACAGCAGCCGGCATACAGAAATAGCTCAACAACCAGAAGCTACACAAACGAGGATGAGAAGAAAGAGAGGTTGGAAGGGAACAGAGGATGGAAGGAGAAAGGACCCAGGAGTGTAGGATTCTAAGACCTGGTCCTCGCTGCTTAGGCCCTTCACTGGTCCCTTACCTCCAGGGACCTCTTCAGGACTTGCTGGTCAGAGGAAATCTGGTCCACTTTGTGCTGGTGGTTAGAGTTCTCCTGGGCAAGAGGCCTCACAGCCTCTATCTGTGTTCCCAGATCGAGACCCTCTTCCTGCAGGCCCTGTGATAGAGAGAGAAGAACAAGTGAGCTTGGCCACCTGCCTCTCCATCCAGAAGCCCTTCCATCCCAGGAGACCCTCCATCCCAGGAAACCCTCCATCCAGAAGACCCTCCATCCCAGAAGACCCTCTATCCCAGAAGATCCTCCATCCAGAAGACCCTCCATCCCAGGAAACCCTCCATCCAGAAGACCCTCCATCCAGGAGAACCTCCATCCCAGGAAACCCTCTATCCAGAAGACCCTCCATCCCAGAAGACCCCCCATTCAGAAGATCCTCCATCCAAAAAAACCCCCATCCCAGAAGACCCTCCATCCAGGAACCCTCCATCCAGAAGACCCTCCATCCTGGAGGCCCAGTGGGGTAGGGACACTGAGTGGGAGAGTCCCTGGTTGGGGTTCCCAGGATAGCATGTTCTCTCTATCAGTGGCCGCACCACATGGGTGGTCCAATAGATTCCTTTTCAGGGCAAATGAATCTTTAAAATTCAGACACAAATATCCTGGGGCATTATTAAAATAAACTATAGGAAAGACCAGACAGCATCTTGGGAAAGAAACTCACGTCTGGACTCTCACTTGGTGACCATTGGCTGTTATGAAGAATTATACCCACTTTAGTGTTAAAGCCTCAAATGTACCACACTTAATGTTTTCCAGAGAATGCTGTCAGCTTATACAGGAATGGTGTTTGGGTTTGAAACAATAAACACTGTGTCATGTGCATGATAAAAACCAGTAAAGCTCCTCAGCTGGCTGGCGATTACCAATGACCTGCCTGCATGCAGTGCACACATGATATAAAACATATCTTCCTAATCGCAAAATTGGTTTATTCAACTGAAAGTCTCTGGACTCACCAAAAATAGTTCATACGACAGTTAATCTCAATTGTCAACTTGACTGGATTTGTATCATCTAGGAGACACCTCTAGGTGTGTCTATGGGGGTGTTTCCAAATGAGATTAACCGAAGAGGGAAAACCCATATTGAATGTGGATCGCACCACCCCATCTGCTGGAGTACCAAACCAAATAGAACTGAATTGAGTGCCGTTGTTCAGACTTCGGAACCCAGGGGCAAACAAAAGAACTGCTTGTCGCTCAGTTAGACTCGACTCAGCGGCTCAGGGGTGCTAACAGCCCCGCTGGGGCCAGGAACTGTCAGCTGAAAAAGAGGAGGTTCTACTGAGACCCAAGGCAGATCCCCAGTAAGAACCTTGGGCTCAGGCTGGCGACTGCTTTGCACCTTGCTGCCAGAAGGAGGTGCTCCCGCGCAGGCAACCGTGTGCCAGGTGACAGTCACTCCTCACCTGCAACCTTAGGAGCTGAACCTGCTTTCCAGGAAGGTCCCGCTGAAGTCCTTTCTCTGCTTGGATCCTGGCTTGGAGGTCTAGGAGTTTCCTGTGTAGGGGGTCAAAAGCCACCCCGAAGTCCTTGTGCTGGGAGAGCAGGCTCTGCAAATAGAGCTACAAATGAAGCATTTTCCTCACGGCACCTTATAAGACCTGACAGTGGGCTGGGCTGCTCTCTCTATACTGATCCACCTCCTCCAGGAAACACTTCCTGATGGGCCGCTCCAGTGTTCTCTCACCACACTTTAGCCACGGTCCTCAAGAACAGCCCTCCCCCACACACCAAAGCTCTCCAGAAGCTTGTTTGTAGATACGGTTTTGTTAGAATACGGGCCCCGCCTACTCATTTCCTTCTGATTCTCTGCTATAGAGGCAGAGTTGGGCCGACTGCCTGACAGCAGACACCGGCATCTTCACTGCCTAGGCCCTTGCAGCAGCAGCCTGTAGACAAGAGGTTCTCAACCTTTGGGTCGAGACCCTTTTGGGGTCAAATGAACCTTCACAGGGGTCACCTAAGATGATTGGACAGCATGGATATTTACACTATGATTCACAACAGTAGCAAAATTACGGTTTAAGAAGTCACAACAAAAATAATTTTATGCTTGGGGGTCACCACATCATGAGGAACTGTATTAAAGGGTTGAGGCATTAGGAAGGTTGAGAACCACGATCTGGAGCTTTGCTGAGACGACTCTGCAGACACCTCCTGTAACTGTCCGTGTGTGCTTGTCTCCACCAGCCGCCACCATGGTTTGAGAGTGGAGACTTCACTTCCTTTCTGGTTCCCCCAGCTCTGGTAACCCTGCCTTATCGTGCTGATGAAGTGAGATTGCTGGCTTGGAGTCAAGTGACGCAGCCTGAACCCTGCCCCCTCCACCATGAGATACCTGACAGACTCTCCTCACCTGTAAAACAGGGAGACTAGCAGCACCTCCCCCATAGTGTCAGCTGGACAAAGATTAACAGGTGCCTGGCCCAGAGCCAACACCTGTAGACCGTAGCTATTATTATCATCATCATTACTGGCCGCTCAGCAAACATTTGGCAGCAAGAACTGGCTGTCTGCGGAGTGCCAAGCCATTGCTTTGACTTATTGCAGTCAGAAGAATGCCATTAATAATATTCACTCGCTGTGGAACAATCTTTTTGTACACTGTGAATATGTATTACTCTCATCGGTTAATAAAGAGCTGACTGGCCAATAACTAGGCAGGAAAAGGCATACATCCAGAGCCACTGGGCAGGGGTGGAGCTGAAATCAAAATACCAAGAAGGGCTGTGCCCGTCCCCTGGCCAAGCTCCAGGGTGAAGCGGCTGATGCTCACCTGTAGTTTGCTCTTCCTCTGCAGAAGGCTGTTATGCAGTAAGTCTCTGTCCCTCACAGAACTTGCCACCTGCTCCAGGAGAGCGACTGCTCTCTCCTGGCCGAAGATGCTACCCAGCAAGTCTGTCTTCAGCTGCAGCATTGCCAGCTGCTCTTTCAGCCGGGAGCTCTCTGCCAGGGCCGCCTGTGGGAGACAAGGTACCCATGCACCTCAGACAGCCAGGTAGGCCGGAGCTCACAATTCCTACTGTTGCTGCACGGGAGCTGTGACTCTGCAGGCATCTGGAGAAGCGGCGCAGTAGAAGCAGACAGGTGGGAATACATTGGAAGGTCCTGAATTTCAGGATCCATGTTGATTTTCTTTTACCCACCCTCACCCATCTCATTACCAAAGGCCAAGGAACAAGTCATCCCCTTTCCTGTCTGGGAAACCCGTGTCCCCTCCATCGTCACCACCACCAGCTATGGCACACGCTCAGCCTCTCTCACCTGGACCACAGCTCTGCCTGCCTGTTGCTTCTAAGCTGGTGCCCCAGAGCTGACCTTTCACACCTCGCCGGCTTGATCCTCCATGCCTCTACACCAGTGGTTCTCAACCTTCCTGATGCTGCAACCCTTTAATACAGTTCCTCATGTTGTGGTGACCCCCCCACCATAAAATTATTTTCGTTGCTACTTCATAACTGTAATTTTGCTACTGCTAGGGATCGTAATGTAAATATCTGATATGCAGGATATCTGATGGGGGTCACAACCCACAGGTTGAGAACCACTTTTCCACAGTGACCCTCCATCACCAACAGATCTTCCTGAAAATACCTTGCTTTGGACTTCTGGCCTTGAGAACTATGAGACAAGAGAAATTTTATTTTTTATTTTTTTTTATAGCAGAAACTAGTCAAGACCAGTAATTTTATTTTACTATGGGGTTTGGTATCACATTCTTTGTTATTTAAATGCCATATAGTTATCCAAGTTCAGTTCTTTTTTTTCATTTTTCTTTATTAAGAAATTTTCTACTCACTCTACATGAATTTTTTATTTTTTAACACAAGGCTTTACTCTGTAGCTTAGGCTGGCCTGAAGATTACTACATAGACTAGGCTGGTCTTGAACTCACAGAAATTGTCCTGCCTCTGTCTCCACAGTGCTGGGATTACAAACATGAGCCATCACATCATAGTCCACAGTTATATGACATGATCCTAAATACACAAAAACTGTAAATTAATTAGATTTTCTGTCTATCACATGGAAAGGTCTGCATGGATTTCATCAAATAAAAGGACAGATTTAGGATGGTCTGACCTAAAATTGAGGTTTGTAGTACATACAAATTTCATTTGAGATCATTTTATAGATGCTCATGAGGATTGTCTAAAAAAGGGGACCATCAGAGTCTGGACACACAGCTCAGCCACTGAGAGTACTGGCTACCTTTCCAGAGGACCTGGGTTCGATTCCCAGCACCTCCAGAATGTCTGACAAGTGTCTGTAATTCTCCTTCCAAGAGATCTGATGCCCTTGTCTGGCTTCTGTGGGCACCAGGCACACAGTGGTGCATAGACACACAAATGGGCAAAACATCCCTACACACAAAAGATAATAAAATAAAAAAATTTAGAAAGATGATCACCAGAGTCACAGAGATAGCATAGTGGTTAAGAGAGCACACTACTGTGGCAGAGGACCTGAGATCAATTCCCAGCACCCACCTGCAACTACAGCTTCAGGGGGGATCTGTTGCCCTGGCCTCCTTGGGCACCTGTGCTCACATGCACATACCCATACATGGGCATACACGTAATTAAATTTGTTTTTCAACTTAAAAAAATATCCAGCATCCTTCAGCCCCTAAGCATGGGAGAAGGGATCTGCTGAACCCTTGTGAGGAAGGATCATGTCCTGCTGTCAATAACTATGGAGCTGGGTTTGATGGTATACATCTCCAATCTCAGCATTCAGAGGGCAGAGGCAAGTGGATCTCTATGAGTTCATGACCAGCCTGGTCTACATAGTAAGTTCCAGGCTGGCCAGGCTTACAAAGTGAGACCCTGTCTCAAAAACTAAAAAAACTCAATAACATAAATAAATAATTAGGGAGGGATTGAAGTTGGGGAGACAGCTCAATAACTGGGGTGCTTGCTGAACAAGCCTGAGGATCTGAGTTTGAATTCCAAGAAACCCAAATAAATGCTGGATGGGCATGGTGGCCCAACTGTAGTTTTAGCTTATGAAGGCAGAGGTGGGGGGCGGGGGGAATCCCTAAAGCAAGCTGTGAGTTCCGGGTTCAGTGAATAAGGAGAAAGAGCAACCAAGTGATTCCCAGCATCAATCTCAGTTCACACATGAGCAGGCTCCAAGCTGCAGACTGAGCAGGGTTCTCCAGGGGAAGCGGGTCAACCCAGAGTAAAGATTCTCCCAGCAACACCCACTGGCCAGAGCAGTGAGGGGAGAACTGTTCCCATATGTTGATGATGGTCCTATGCTTTGTGGGATGGTGAGTACTCTTTGTTTAATTTTCCAGAAATCTTTATGTTTTTGGGTTAATGTACGCACGTTTTTATAATCAGAACAAAAACTAATATAAAATGAGGCTGACACCTGGCACATTTTCATGCCTCTCTCTGCTCTGTGTGTCTGAGAATCCCTGGACACAAGAGCATCTCATGGACTGAGAGCTCAATAGTAGCATAAAGCAGGGTTTATGAGCCAATCAAAGCCCCAGTGTTGAGGGACTCTGGGGCGGATGCTGCCAAATGCTCTCCCTGTAACCGTTCCTCTTTCTCCAAACAGCCAACATTATTTTTGTGCCCAGCTGAAGGCCTAGTAATTGTTAGTGTTACTGCTACAGCCAGTCATGACAATTTCACCATCTTCAGCCAGGCACTGGTTTAAAGGACGGTCACATGACCTGCCCAACCAATGAGATGAAAGCTTCCCAGGAAGGCTTTAGCTCCTTGTTGGCAGAGTGAAAGCGGTGATGGAGGAACTCCTTGGGCCCGTGTGCTGTCCCCACCAATAACAAACACTGCTCGCTACTTGGCAGCTAAGTGGAGGCCAGAAAGAGACATGCCTTGGAGCTAGGAGAGCCTGGGTTCCAGATGACTCTGTTGACCCATGAAATCGACCTGATCACCTCTGTGTTTGAAGTTCTCACTGGTCAGGCTGTCACTGAAGACACAGTGAAGGCAATGGCTTGCTACACTGCTCTCTTGTGCAAACATTAATCCTCTACCTGTGGTGGGGTCCCCAAGGGAAACAAAATTCCACGTAGCTTCGAGAAGATCCATGAAAGTCACACCAGGCTTTGGCTTTATCTGAGGACTAAGGATGACTTTTGTCACTGAGAACAAGCGGTGACCCTTCCTGTACACTTGGTACTTGGCTGACACAGAGCAGTGAGCTGGACCCAGGTGTCTCCAGGACCCAGGAATGCACTTGTCCCTGGGAGAGTAGCTGAGGTGCCACACACTGGGCCAGCAGCCTCCCCGGCCCCACAAAGCCTGATTACCTCAATCTGGGGCAGAAAGGTGTGAATGGAGGGCAGGTCCGGCAGGCTGGTGGTGATGTCCAGGAGCCTCTGAGCCAGGGCCTTCCACAGCTGCAGGTCATTGAGGGGTCGCTGGAAACGCTGCCACAGCTCTGCCCTGGTTGCATTGTGGAGCCTGGCGTTCTTTCCCTTCATACTGCCAGGGCAGTGCAGGGCACAGATCCAGAGAGCAGAGAGTGAGATCAGTCCAGGGTAAGTCCTCTGCCCAGGCTGCCAGGGCAGGGAATGCCCTCCTAACACATGGGCTGCTACAAAGTAGCATAGGAAGTAGGTGGGAACTTGTAAATGCTGAGACAGAGCAGTACTGACCACATGCCTCTGGTCTTCCTGAGGACAGACCCTTGGCTCCCTCAGGCCTGTAAACTCTCAAGGAAATGAGATACACAAGTGTCCTATGGGTCTGCAGTATCTGAAAAGCTGAGACTAGAGTCAGGCAGAGCAGCTGTGACTTGTGTGGCTTAACTCTGTCAAAGACCCTGTTTCCTCATCTGAAGAACGAGTAACACAGTGCTCTTCATACTGCTGCTGGAAACATTATAATCCTGATGCCCTTCGCACCAAACCCAGGAACATTCATAATCCTGATGCCCTTCACACTGAACTCAGGAACATTTATAATCCTGATGCCCTTCACACAGCTCCCAGGAACATTCATAATCCTGATGCCCCTCAAACCACTCCCAGGAACATTCATAATCCTGATGCCCTTCATACCACTCCCAGGAACATTCACAATCCTGATACTCCTCACACTGCTCCCAGGAACATTCACAATCCTGAAGCTTCTAGTAACAGAATGTTAGGAGCTGCCCTTCCCACTTAGAACCAAACAAGAGCTTAATCCAATTTTTAAAAGAAATAAAGGATGAAAATGTTAGTCTGGGACCCAGAGCTACTGTGAGCCTAAGGGCATTTGTCACCCTGGAAGAGAGTGCTGCAGAATGAGCTAGCCTGAGACAGCCCCCAGAGTGAGGACAAAAAGGAAGCCTGCTCTGATAGCCATACCCTTCTTGAAGGTGGGACCTTGAAAGCTGGGCTCTTAGGATAAAAGGGCTGCCATGGAGCTGTCTTCACACAGAACTAGTCCAGCTTCAAAGCAGGAGACCAAAAGCCTTGGGGGTAAATTGTGGAGACCCTAACCTGGTACTGCCCAGTCAATCCAAACCCAAATCCTGGTTAAGATATCATCCCAGGCCCAGCTACTTCCTACAAGTAAGTTTTCGAATACTAGGCCTAACACTGGATAAAGCTGCCCTGATCCTGATAACAGGGTGGACCAAGCTGAGGGAGAGGAGACCTATGGCTACTGTGCCTTTTGTCTGTTCTGTGTGTAGCAGGTCCAAGCCCCAGTCTAGCCCTGCTTTAGCACTGGGCAGTAGGATCTAGGCACTATCCCAATTTTACAGATGTGGAGCCTAGGAACAGCTGTGGGTGAGAGACACAGTAGATGAAGCTCCTATGTCCACTCTGAAGGAACCCCCTATAACCAGGCAGGGGTACAAGATGCACTATAGGGGTGCTGTTGGGATGGCTGAGCTGTTTTTAGGATGCTTTCTTGGCAAAAATAGGTGAGTGCTCCGAATGTGCAGTGCTCACTTCTGCAGAGGGAGGCCATTACTCTGCTCTTTGCTGAGCTCAACTGTGCCCACAGTCAGAGAGAGAGGTAAGCAGAGGCAGTGCTAAAGAGATGATCTGGTACCTAAGTCTCAGCATGGTCAGAGGCAGAGGAATGGTTACATTTACACAGGAGCCCTCCCTTATGACACGGCATGGTGAAGCCCTCCCAATGCTCAGCCACTCAAGACCCAGCAGAGGTGGGCCAATGAGCCTCCGAGCCACGAAAAGCAATGCTCATGCCTCTTGCTGGGAGCCAAATGCAAGTCTCAGCTGAGTAGAGACTTGCCACCCCCAGACAGCCCATCCTCCACACACAGGGTGCCAAGTATCCAGCACCTCGAGTCCCGCCCACTCGTAGTCCTGCCTGCCCTTGGCCTCCCTGGGTACCTTTGATATTCCTGAATGGCGGCCACCACGCTATCAGAGAGTGACTGTAGGTCAGGGAAGGTGACAAGTTCCTTCAGTTGAGTTTGTAGCCGGTCTGCACGGGGCTCCTCTGAAGCCAGTGCAGCCCGTGTCCCCTGCAAGACATGACAACCAGACGCTGCCGGTGAGGCTCCTTAGGGGAATGACACTGTGTGTGCAGGGGCTGAGAAGAGGCTGGAGGACCTGGTCACCAAGGGCACCACGGACTGTGGGATCTACCCTTAGGCTCAGCCCCTGCTCCCTTCCCTGTAACAGCCTGGTTACACGTGGTGTTATCTTCTTCACGGCGACACTGTGACAAATGCTTCAGTCTACTGTAACTGCTTCCATTGGTTCTGGGATATCTTAAACTGCAGGCCCCCACCTTCAGGGTTCAATCCCCAACACTAACAAAAAGGATGACGATGAGGAAGAAAGCCCCAACCGAAGGGATTTCGGGAACGTGGACTTGCTAACTATTGGTTAGCAAGCTGGACTCACGCTAAGAGCCAGAACTTCTTAAGCATCGACATTTTTAGGCGCCAAGCACTTTCTCTGGCCCATTATTCCCGATTCACATACACATGAAGTAAAAACCATGCCCCGAAAGCTACCCAGGAGAAAGGAGAGGAACCAGCCTGAACCTGCACAGGCTAGTTCCGCAGTCCCCACCCTCAACCACTGCACCGGGCTCCAACTCAGACTGAAGCAGGTGGCCCTCAAGGATGCCTGGTCCCCTTTGTAGAAAGATGCAGTGTGACCTGGCCTGCTGGGAGGCTGGGCAGAAAAGCTCCCGAATGCATAAAGGATGCTCGAGAAAACCTTAGCACCATGGTGGGGCGGAAGAGCAGTCAGGGCCACTTTTGTTATTTTTTTTTTTAAGATTTTTCCTTTAATGACCTCCCACTTGAGGGGCTAGGGAAGGAACCTGGAGTCCCATGCAAGCTAGATAAGTTCTACCACTGAGCCTCAGCACCAGCTTCAAGTGTTTCCTTCGACCAAATCATGATATTAACAATAAAGTAAGGGGTTAGGGAGTGTTGGACAGCTTGATCTAAAACCTGTCTGCACACTTCCTGCCGTGGTTTGAACAGTGTTGGCAGCGGTACGGGGAGCTTTTAGGAGGAGGGGCCCAGGGGGTCCTTAGGTCTTTGGAGGTGTGCCATGGAAGGGGTCCGTAGGGCCTGCTTGTCTTGTCTTCCTCACGGGCCCTACTTTCTGGCTTAAGAGGTGAATGGTTTACTCTGCCATAGACTCTTACCACAACACACTGTCCCTGGCAGAGGCCCAGAGAAATGCGGCCACTGGACCTCAAACGGCACCTCCAGAGCATGTGCCACAGCAAACCTTTGCTTCTCCTAAGTTCACCTCGGCCATTTTGTTACAGGGACATGAAGGTGACTAAGACTTCCCAAGTGGGTAGGTGCCCATACTGCCTTCCCTCCCCTGGGCATCCTGTGTTTGCCTCACATCGTCTCTCCACCGTGAGCTTCCCTCCACCTCTAACCTTGCTGCTCCCTGGCCAGAACGTCTGTCCCTCATCCCAATGCTGAGTCAGCCACCAACTTACTATGTGCCCTTAGGGACTGCAAGGGGGGGAAATATTTCAGGCCTTCGTTTCTCCTTCTTGAAATGGGAATAAACACCTGCCTTCTCAATGGCCCTTTCAGGGGAACTCAGGTGTCAAAGGATCAGGCACACCAGCGAGCATGTGTAAAGCTGATTTTGATTCTCCAAGTGGCAACCTGAGGCCCAGTGCACCCCTGTACTTACCGAGAACAGCCTCCAGTGGGCCACCAGCTCATCTTCTGTGGCTGTCTTCACTGTGGGCTCCAAGCCCTCATGGGCCAACCTCTGAAGGCTTTTCTTGAACTCTCCCAGCTCCGCCTCCAGCCTCAGGATCTGCTGCTCACAGGCCCCCTTGGACTGGAGCAGACCCTGCAGCCTCCCTTCTTCCTCCTTCCAGAGGACTCTCAGCTTCTCCAGGACCCCCCGCATCTCCTCCAGCTCCTCCGAGATCTTCTCTGCACCCAAAGGAGAGGTGTTCTGGATGACACCCTCAGCCTGCTCCTCCAACCTGTTCAAAGACTCCTCGCCCCTAGGGAAATCCTTGGCGATGTCCTGTCCAGGATGACGGGGAGACAGCAGGAAAGCAGAGAGGTTAGCTGTGTTCTCAGAGCAGATCTGGGGATCATGCCAGGGGTGGACTGTCGCCCCTAGGTAACGTGGCCTTGTGAGATGGGAACTATTCCCTCCTGTTTCTTCCAAGCCATTGAGCACTTACAGGAGAACGTCTCTTTTGGACATGTATGTCTTCAGCACTGTGTGGCATTTGCTAATGTTTCTTTTAAAAAAAAACAACTTGAAGCCATCAGCAAGATATGCCATGGAGCTACAAAGAATCAAGGGGCACTGAGCCTCACAGTATGTGTGTGTGCAGATACCTATTTAGATTTTAGATGTATGTCTATCTATATCACTGTATCTGTACAGATAGATGGAGAATGTGTGTGTGGCTGATGTAGCTCAGGTTGGCCTCGATATATAGCTAAGAATGGCCTTAAACTTCTGATCCTCTAGACCCATGGTCTAGACCAGGCTACTGGAATCTTGTAGGTCCACATGTCCCCTCTGTCAGCCACCACACCAAATGTTTTGTAGTGGATCCCCAGATTCTCTCCCCGGGAGCCTGTGCTGTGGGTTGTGGGTGTCTGATGTGGAAACTGATATCCCCACTTGCAACATGTAGGGTCTCCGTCAGCCAGGCCTCAAGACGCCCTAGTTGGGACACAGTGTCCTGGTTGGGTCGCAGTGGTATACCTGCAGTGCAGAGAGGCGAAGCTCCAGAGCCAGCTTGCAGTTCCGACCCAGACAGCTGCGCACTTTCTCCACCACTGCCTTCAGCCACAGCTGGAACTCGGTCACAGCTTCCTGGTACTGCTCATGCTCCTGGGCCACCTGGGTCAGGAGATCCACCCTATGCTGCAGGAGAAATTACTTGTCATGAGGGTCCCCAGCCTGGCTAGGAGCCCACTGCCTGTGGCTGGGGCTCTTTAAGGCCAGGGAATAATCACTGGCTTGGCAGGGAGTCGGGAGGCATCTATATGGAGGTGTGAGTGTGCACATCAGGGATGCTGGAGTCAGGACCAGACCCTGGAGTCCCATACATGCCAGCACTTGGCCTGGTCAACCCTCCAGCTGGCATTCTTTCCGCTATGTCTGAGGAATGCCACTTGACTAGGGTACAGGAAGGAGTAACACCAACAACAATAACAGCCACAGAACACTGTTCCTCCGAGCCCTTGTTCCTGCCCTCCCTTCACCCTCGCCCTGCTGTGGGCATTGCTAAGGATGTTCTATGCAAACTCTGTAAACTCCCCTGCCCGTCCATAAGGGGCTCGCGTTTTTATTTTTGACAGACAAGGACATTGAGGCCCAGAGAGGTGAAGTGACATGCCCAAGGTCACCCCGCTAGGACAGCCGGAGATGTGGGGGCGGGGGTCCAAGCTGTATAAGAAAGGTAGCTGAGCACAACCTAGAGAGGAAGCCATAAAGCAAATCAGTAGCAGCATCCTTCCGGGGCTTCTGCTTCAGTTCCTGTCCTGACTTCCCTCAAGGATGGACACTAACCTGGAACAGGAAGCCAAATAAACGCTCTCCTTCCCTAGGAAGCTTTTGGTCAGAGTTTGTATCATGGAAATAGAGGAGCAAAGTAGGACAGAGGGAGTTTGCAGAGAAAGTTGAGGAAAGGGTCGGAGGACTCATTCGCCATGCACTTTGTGCGTCTGGGCATCCATGAGCCATACCATAACACCATTGATGATGGAACATTTGACATTAAATAAGGTCACCCCTACTTGAGGGGCACACTGGAGTCAGGAGGCCTAGGACTCTCACAGGGCCCAAGTTGAGATCCAGATAGTCACCATGGCACTACATTCTCCATCTCCACATAGGGATGAGGGGGGAGCCCCTCAAGCTGGGGGACCCCAGGCTTTGCCTGTCCTGTGGCTTCTACTGCCATTACTCACTCGAGAGTTACTTGCATTGTGCCACACAAGCAGCCAAACAGCGTGGAAAAGAATGGCCCTGCTCCTATGAAACCTTTCATTATGAACCCTAGAACCTGAACTTCCTGTCACTTCTGTAGGTCATGAAGTAGTCAGCTTTGAAATTTCCCCTGCCCGTTTAAACACCTAAAAGCTGTTCTTAGCCCAACGCCAAGCAGCCATACAAGAAACCAGACAGTGTAGCAACTGAAGGTTGGTGACCTCAGCTCCTTGCTGTGGAGCAGGCCATGTCTTGGAAGGCTCTGAGCCTGTGGGAAGCTGAGTCACAATTCCTCCAGTGAGGAGGGCAAGCAGTCTGTGCACAGTTCCCTTCCTTTGAGACACTGTTCACCAAAACTACTCAATAATAACATCTCATTAAACCTCGGCAAGAAGCACAGCATGCAGAAGAAAATCTCCCCATTTTAGAGATGAGGTAGCCAAAGTTTGGGACCAGGTTACTTAGGAAAGAGCTGAGAATCTCAAGATAAGGACCACCTGCATCCCAAAGGAGAGCCTTGGCAAGGACCACTGCCTTCACAGATCAGTCCTCAACCTTTGAAATTTGCTGGAGCTTCTTCAGTTCCCTCAATGGTTCCCACTTCCTATGGTGTGGTTTGCACACACACAGCGCCCTCCAATCCCAGGAAAGGCTTGCGGATGAGTCATAGCGGGTTACCAGGAACCTTAGAGCCTAATGCTGATGGCAATGGATGAGGGTGGGAAGGAACGCCCCCAAACACACACCAGGAATGAATGGTGGGTAACACTGCCTGTGTGAATGATGAGGTGCTGGCACCCAGGAAAGTCCAGAGCAAATAAAAGTCCGTGTGATGAGGAGCAGGCGCTGGCAAGGAGTGGCGGCAGGCAGGAATCCAGATTAGCTGAGCGCCAGGCACAGCCATTTCAAAGCCAGCTCAGCCAGTGGGAGGGTGACAGGGTAAGGAGTGGCTGAGGGCTCCGCCTTCTCATTAAACCAAACAATTAAACCATCTGCAGCAAGCAGAGTTATCAGCAATGTCAAAACCCAAGCAATTAACAGGGTGGCTTGGATTTATGTCCCCAACAAAGGGCTGCGGAAAGTCTAGGACCCATGGCCTGATGCCAGGCAACCCTTCTCAGAGGCGGAAGAGGAAGAATGCTGCTGTTTGCCACTCAGAAGCAATGGTTTCAAATCAAACAAGGAAGACACTCCTGGCACCAGCTGGCCTGCCTGCACTTTCCTTTGATACTGTTGCTCACCTCTACACTGGGCCTAGAAGCTTCTTAGGGGTGGTCCCCAAAGCCAAAGGGGGTGGCCCTGTCCCCACCCATATCAGAGGCTCACCAACTCACAGGTTGGACAGCCATAAAAACAGACTGGGGCTGTCGAGGTGGCTCAGCAGGTAACTGTCCCCTTGCTGCCAAACTTGACAACCAGGATGCACAGGGTAGACAGGGAGAAGGCCGGAGAGGCAGCTCAGTAGTTCAGAGAGCTTGCTGCTCTTACACAGGATCCAAGTTCGGTTCCCATCACCCATGTTAGGCAGCTCACAAGTGCCTGTAACTTCAGCTTCATGACATCCAACACCCTCTTTCAGCTTACAAGAACACACACACACACACACACACACACACACACACACACACACACAAGAAGAGGAAAAATCAAGGGATCACAGGCTTCAGCCAGCAGTTGAAAGGTGGAACAATTCACTTCTGCAGAATCCAATTCCCTCCATTCCCAGTACCTCATTTCCATGTTGGGGTTGAGGCGACAGCTGTACCAGAAAGGCCACCTCCTCGCCACCCTTGCTGGTCCCATCATGGAGGCCTCATGCCCCTACACCCAGTTACTCCAGGAGCCCCAAATCCCCTCTTTGCACTAATGATCAGAAGCAGCCACACCCAACCTACCCCCTTGGACCTACCAATGGACTCAGGTATGGGGACCCTCCCAGGATCCAAGTCTACCTTGGGAATCAAGGACTTCTGGCTCTTTCTGTTGGTTCAGTGGTACCTGACCTTCAGATTATTATTATTATTATTATTATTATTATTATTGTTGTTGTTGTTGTTGTTGTTGTCTTTAGCCTTTTAAATGCACCTGCTGACATCTCCCGTCTGTCTACACTGTAAGAAGCCCTATCTACACTGTAAGATGGCCGGAGGACTGAAGCGGTAGAGACAGGAAGAGGCTTAGGAAAGACAGTGCTTACTCCTGAGAGCTATGATTTCTGGGGGACTTTGGGTCATATGAGGCAGACAGTGAGACTCCCAGAGGCGATGAGCCATGATGGCTTCTGAATTGGGGTGGGAGTGGTACTCACGCA
>CABHPH010147005.1:22643-43385 GCA_902168325.1 Peromyscus nudipes | reverse complement strand
AGAGAGAGAGAGAGAGAGAGAGAGAGAGAGAGAGAGAGCGCTTTCCAGGATCCTTTCAACACTAAGTTCCACCCCTGAGCCTTGCTTACTTGCTTTCCTCTGCCATGGTAGCCATTGTCCTGTATTGCAATTTTATCTGTCTTCTCTAAGGGTTATTCAAGAGCAGGACCTAAACTTGTCTCCAAACCCTCAGCACACACTATGGTACATGTCACAGAAGATGCTCAATCAATATCAAATAAATAATGAATTTACCTTTTAAAGTTAATAAAGAACCATGACATAGTAATAATTTTCTTAAAAGTACAGGCCTTGTAGCTAGTCGGACAGATTGAAGTGCTAACCCTGCAAGTGTTAGCTGAGTGCTACCAGACAACTAACATCTCTGACCCTGTCTTCTACACTCGAACATGGGAGTAATAATATACCCCACCCACATATGAGTAACAAATGAAACTTTCCCAATGCCTGGAAGAGAGTAATTGGTTACAAATGTTAATTACATCTCCTAAATTTCAAGTTCAAGACAATAGCTAAAAAGAAAGTAAAGCAGGAAAGAAAGTCCTAAAATATCAGAGCCAGGAGAACTATAAAAATGTTAGTTTTAAGCCTAACATCCAACCTCCGAGGAATGGGATCATTTCTAGTTTTTGTGGAGAGGATGCCCCAAAGCTGGGATAGCGGGCATTAGGTGACCAATAATCAGCTCTAATAATACCTTGTTGGTTAATCTGTGAAATAAACCCGTCACCCCTGTTAAATGGAAAAACTGAAGCTCAGGATTGGAGTTGGGGGGTCAGTGGTCCATCCAACGTCAGTGCAAGCTGAGACTCAACACAAAACTTTACTCAGTGTTGGCTAATTCCACAAGTACCTGTGGGAGCCGCAGACTCAAGGCCAGCCCGGAGTGAAGACACAGCAAAGGAGAGTGGGTTTCTTTCAATGATCCAGAACTCTGCAACCCATCCTTAAGCACACCCTGAGTGGACCTGAAGTAGTTCTGAACCTAAAGCCTGGTGCTGCCCCCAGCCCTCGGTTACAGAGAGGCCAGGACCCTGGTGTGTTTTGTAGTCATCCAGTTAGAAGCCGTCTTTGCTGCACTGCTCCGTGACTTCTGCAGCAAATTGAGTTACCAGGCCCTTTGAGGTCTCCACTAATTTAGATGTGCTTGGAATAGTCTACCCATGGTTCCTCCAATACTACACGTAGCTTGATTTCACTTTTCTTCACTCGATCCCTCCTAATTCCAGCAGAGGCAGAATCTGAGTGAGGAAAGGGTCAAACGTGCCAAGAGGAATGAGCGAGATGGCTCAGCAGTTAAGAGCACTTGCTGTTCTTCCAGTGGACCTGGGTTCAGTTCTCAGCACGCACACTGGGTAGCCCACAACCACCCGTAACTCCAGCTCCAGGAGATCCAACCCCCTTTTGTGGCCCCCAGGAGTACCTGCACACAAGTACACATATCCCAACACAGACACATAAAAAAAAAAATCTTTCAAAAGGAAGTAACAAGAAGGAATATGTCTTGGGAGGTGGTGACATACTCAATGGTCTACATCCACAGGTCCAGAGCAGAGTTTTTTGACATTTGGAAGGATGTTGAAAACCTTAGGATATTAGGAGTACTCTCCCTCAGAAAGGTCAAATATACACACATCGCTTTGTCTGCAATATCAAAGGGGACAGAGATCCCCTAAATGGTCCTAGATAGAAACTCCTGACCCAGAGAAAAATTAGTACATTAGTCCTTCTTTTAACTCTATGTCTGAGAAAACTGAGACAGGCAGAGGGGACCTGACCCACACAAGGCTGTCAAGTTTCTAGCAAATGAAGCCAAACAGGAGAGAAGGCAGTTTCCCTCCATGCTTCTCGCCTCCCTTCCCTGTCCCTCTCCCTTCCCAAGATGCTACTGCACGGACATTGACTTTGATCTTTAGTCTTGATTTACCTAGTATCAGTTGAAGCTTCTGAAAATACGCGTAAGACAAGCAGGGCCTGAGCATCTCTCAGAGCAGCAGAGCCCCCCCTCGGGCTGAATTGGCATCACAGCCCCAGCTGTCCCTGAACTGGGGCCCAGAGAGGCAGCCATGGTGGATTTAGGGAACCAAATTTGCAGTCAGTTTTCTAGTCAACTGGGGGAAAGGAAACACTGCTGAGAAATGGCTGGGGCTTGGAGTGTAAGCAGAGACATGACAGAATGTCGGAATAGGAAGGAGAAGATAAAATCCCTCCGGAGTGAGAACTGGGTCTGAAATAGACAGGTGAATGACAAAGACTAGGAGCATGGGGCAAGTAGAGAAGGGTCAGACATCACAGAGAATGAACCATGCTGGAGATGGAAGGAGGCCCCTTTACAAAGCCAACGTGGCAAGGGGTGAGCTAGCCCTCCTACAGGGCAAATGCAGCAGCATGTGGCAGTCCATTCAGGGGCCGTTGTTCCAGTTAGAGAAGCTGGGGTTCTGCACAGTGAAGCTGTTGCTCACCTCTTCCATTTCATCTGTAGTATATCAGATACTCTGCAGCCTCTAGCCCAATGATTACTTAGGAGTTATGTTATCCATCCCCCCCTCCCCACGTCACCCCCAGTCCACCGAAGAATCCTGGGTAATGCTTAAGGACAGCTTTGGTTTTCACAATGGGTGAGCACTGCTGACATCTAGTGGGAGAGGCCAAGGATGCTGCTGAACACCCTACTGTGTTCAGGGCAGTCCAACAGCACAGAAGCATCCAGCTTCTGTCTGTAGTGCCTGGACTGTAAGCTGATCAACCCAGAGCCGTGTTTGCTCTATTCACTCTGTATAAACGTACTCTGTTGTGTGTAAATGGCCTGGCAGGCAGGAAGTGACTGATAGATGTCGGCTAAATGAACCAGTGATTAAAGACTAACAAATGATCCCAACCTGCCTGATGCCTTCTGAAACCCCAAAGCCCCTGCAAAGTCACTCTACTAGAATCAGCCACTGTCACCCCTGAGCTCAGGTACACACCTGTTCTCGTCCATGCAACCTCTAACCTGACTTCTCTTCTGACTTCCCTAATAGAGTGGCAGGAGCCACTTTAGAGCCTATTAAGACTGTTCTCATCTGCTTGGTCAGAAAGGACATCTCAGGTCCTTGGAACAGAACAGAGTGGGGATTAGAACAGGTCATCTGGTTCAGCCTGAAACCAGTTTTACTGGAGAGGAAACCTAGGCACACAGAATGGGAACAACTTAGGAGGTCTTATCCTGGATGTCCAGAGGATTTCTTCAATTCTCCTTCTCCATGTCTCTGGCCTTTTTTTTTTTCTTCCCCTTACCCTGGTGTTTGGTGTTTCATTCTTTCTCGCTGCTTCTATTATTAAGTCAATCATGTGCTCGTTATCTCTAGAGACAAAATTGAACTTGACAAAGCTCTGTTCTTGAAGAGCTCACACTTTGTTGGAAATGACAGTTTCATAGATTGTAGTGACAATTTGAAAAGCTGCCGCATGCCACAATTGGATATGTAATTGGATATTACCCAATGTGGTAATCCTGGGGCGTGGGCAGCATTATCCATTTAACAGATGAGAAGACTCAAGCTTGGAAAAGTAGCTTGTCCTCAATCATACAGCTAAATGCACAGAAGGATTAAAGGTCATGCTTTCTAGACCCACATTCTAAATAGAAGCCCCAAAAATATTGTTAGGAGACAACATGGAGCATTTTAATGGAAAGCCATGAAATTCAGATTTGTGAATGTGAATCTCACCCTGTAGATGTGAGGGAAACAGTGTAGGGTTGAAGGTCAAAGAGTCACAAGATCAGCAATTGTGAGAACATCATTCTCATTGATGCTGGATGAAACCAAAGGCCCAGAAACTGCCCAGAAGACCGAGGGATGGAGACAAGGACATGAACATTTCTCCTGACACTCCCCAGGGTCTCCATTCTCAGCTCTTATTAAGCAGATGAACTCAGGAAGAATGAGTAGGCTGAACAATGGCCTCCAAAGACATCTAGATCCCAATTCCTGGGACCCGTAAGTGTTACTGTTTCCACAGAATCAGTCTTTACAGACATTCTTAGGGGTCAGCTTATGTAATGTTGCATTCACTTCCTAATGGGCTTCATGGTGTACTTTTTCTATGGCTTTCTAGCTGTGATTAGTCAGTTTGGGCATGTGTGCTGTGCTGGGGTCTAAGGTAGCCACTTTCTCCATTGGTCTCTCAAGCGTGGTGGAAGGCAGCACCTGTGCCTTCCGGGGTTAGTCCTCCAGTTTGTCAGCAGTCTGTGTACTCAAAGGCCTTTGAAGTGACCAGTGCTAAGGTCTCTCAAAATGTCAGATCCACAATGATTGTACTACTTCTCTTTGCTGTGGCTTTGGAATAAGATACAGCTTCTCTCAACCAGGCTAAGCAGTACCTCAGTGGCAAAAGCATCCACCCAACCCAGGGCATTCCAGATGCAGAGCTTGGTCCCAGCACTGCTCTGAGAGCAGAAAGACAACACTAACAATAACACTAAAAAACAAGAAAGAAGGAAGGGAGGGAGGAAGGGGGGAGGGGGGGGGGGGGGGGGGGGGGGGGGTAGGGAGAGAGGGAGGAAAGCAGACAGGCAGGCTGGCCAGAAACCCAATTTGCAACAACATTCCAGGCAAGGTGGTATACAACTTTCATTCTATCATGTAGAAGGCAGAGACTGATTTAGGGGCCAGCTTGATCTCCATCATGGATTCAGCATTAGTCAGGGATATATAGTGAGACAATCTCAAAAACAAACAAACAAGCAAAACAGTGTATCTGTGGTATAAGATTCTTGACCCTTGCACCAACCTTGGGTTAGACCTGCAAGTTGCTTTGCACTTCTCTCTGAAGCCTTTCTGCTTCTCCATGACATTTCTTTGTCTTGTCACCTTCTTCTCTGTTCCTTTCTGTCCCTGGAGGACAGTTTCTCTTTGGGTGGCTGGACTCCTCTTACCAGTGGAGTCGCATGGAGGATACTTCCACACTGCTATCTTACCCTCATTAAGAACCTTGAGATGCAAGCATCCTATCTCAATAGGTGGGCCCTACATGGCATCACATGGATCCATATGGAAGGGAGAAAGAAGGACATTTGATATCTGTCAGCGAAGGGAAAGCCTGTAGACCAATGAGACAGAGACTACAGTGATGTAGCCACAAGCCATGGAATGTCAACAGCCAGGATAAATGAAGGGTTTATCCCCTGCAGCCTCCCCGAGCAAGTGTAGCCCTGGCAACACTTTCTTTTTGCCCCCCAGAGCTGTAAGGAAATGCATGTCTGGTATTATAAGGCACTAAGTTTATGATCACTTGTTACAATGACAAATAGAAACTAATATGGAGCCTCCGATTTATCTTGAATTCTAATTCATTGTTGGATGATGCTATTCAAGCCCGTTCCCCCTAGTCACAGGTAGGCTGCCTCCTGGTGAGGTAAGCCTCAGGATGGGGGTGGGGTGGGGACACCAGCCCTTCCCAGGGAGCTGACTTCCCCTCAGTAAACCATTCCCTCCAGTCTGTCCACTGCCTCCTACTGTTTCTCTTTTTCTCTCACTGCATCCCTGCCTCCCCCTCCTGCTTTCCCTTCCTGTCCTGTGGTGTATATTGTGTCCCCCCCAAATATTGTGCACCCTAATAAACTTGTCTGGGGTCAGAGAACAGAACAGCCACTAGATACAGAGGCCAGAAAATGGTGGCACACATGCCTTTAATCCTAGCATTCCAGAGGCAGAGATCTGCCTGGATCTCTCTGAGTTCAAAGCCACACTGGAAACAACCAGGCATGGTGACTCACGCCTTTAATCCCAGGAAGTGATGGCAGGAGGCAGAAATGTATATAAGGCGTGAGGACCGGGAACTAGAGCCTGATTAAGCTTTTAGACTTTTAGCAGCAGTTCAGCTGAGATTTATTCTGGATGAGGACTCAGAGGCTTCCAGTCTGAGGAAACACAATCAGCGGAGGAATTGGCAAGGTGAGGTAGCTGTGGCTTGTTCTGCCTCTCTGATCTTCCAGCATTCACCCCAATAACTGGCTCTGGGTTTGTTTTTATAACAAGACCTTTTAAGATTCGTGCTACACTGTCCCATTATCTGCTTCCTTCCTTCTGTCCCTCCTCCTCTCTATTATCTGTATATATGGCTTTCCAATCATATTCTCTCCCTTCCTGCCATTTGCTTCCTATTTTTCCATATCTCTGCCCCAACTCCATTTTCCTTCAGTCTTCAAGTCCAGCTCTATCTCTGCCCCTCTACTATCTTTCTCTCCCTGTCTTCCAGCTTCACCGTGATGAACTTCTCTAAGTAGCTATGTGTCTGTTTGCATCTTTCTCTTTTGTTGGCCCCTCCACCTCACTCCCACTTCCCTCCCTTCCTCCCCCCACCTCCCTATTTCTTAGACCTCCTGCTCTCAGAGCTCTCTGGGAGACTTTCTTGCCATGACAAAGGCCTCTATGATTATCCCCGCAGCCTGCACCTCCAGAGCAGGATTCATCTGGTTAGTCGTGCTTCTGTCTGACCTTGTAGAGGACTGGCAAGGGAAGCAGAGACAAAAGATGTTTCATTGCTACATTGTTCCTCGGGCTTTACCTAGAGGCCCCTAGATAGCTGCCTCTTAATATTCTAGCAGTGCTGTCAGCCTTACCAGAGAGAAATGACTTGTCTTTGGCATCCCCGTCTGCAGAATTAATCCTCCTGCTTAATGATGATCTCCCATAGCAGCCAGGGATAGCAGTGTGAGCAGAGGAAGACTTTCAAGTGGAGGTTTCCAGATAGAGGAAATGTAGGTGTTAAGCTTTCTGATTTGGAGACAGTATGATAGCAAGGAGAGACTGTCATGAAGTTTGATACTCTTAGGAAAGTGTCTGATGTACAGTAGCATTTAGCAAACATGTAAATGAAGGAATAAGTGAATGACCTTCAGTCTTCCTTGGGACCAATACTTGATATGCATCATGGGACAAGTGACTTGTGATGTCTCATCAGCAAAATGAGGGTAGGGAACAGAGTGACAAGTTTTGGATCCCCGGTTATTGGATATCCTCCACCACTGGTGTAATAAACCAATCAAGACGTGTTATTAAGTCCAGGTTTAATAAACAGAGCAAAGCAACTCCCAGGTGACTCTCAAGAAGGCAGGGGAGAGAACATGAGAACACACTGCAAGTATGGCCGACCAGGTCTTAAGTAGTCTGTGGGCGTGGCCTTGAGCAGCCCCTGGGAGGGACTGACTCTTGGCAGACTTTCTTAGGGGCGGGGTCTTGGGAAAGAGAGAGGTGGGACTTCCACCTAATCATCCCAGACTCCTTGGGTACATGGCATCAGCAGGGCTTCCACCTAAACAAAGCTCTGCATGTAGCACACACTGCAGGGGAGGAGGACCTTAGCACTCTGCAGTGCAGGGCGGGGCTGGCCAGCTGAGCCTGTTGGTGGTTCTGATGGAGCCTAAGGGAGAGAACAGAAGGCAGCAGAGCTGTGGGGCAGTGAGGGAAGGGGCAGGACAGTGCAAGGAGGCCGCGCATCCAGAGGGAGGTTTGTGAGATTTGAGCTCGGAGAGGTGGAAATTGCCATGTACCACTATGGATGTACATGGAGGGACTCATCTCCGAGGTTCATTTTTATCCCATTTATGATTAGCTGGGTTTTACAAGTCCTGCTTTTGGTGAGGAGACTCAGCTTCAGCTTGGCTCGCTCCTCAGTCTCCTCCAAGTGCATTGCAAGCCCACTTTTGTTGAAGTCCCCTCTGACCACCCTGCTTGGTGCTGTTGTCTCTTCCTGCCGTTCACTGCCTATCCCCTGCTCCGTATCTCAGTGCTTATCACCTTCTGGCATATTCCACAGGTTTACATTTGTCGCCTGTGGCTGGAATGTAAGCTCCAGAAAAATGGGGGGTGTTTGCCAGTTTTCTCTTAGTATCATTGGTTCCTCAGTAATGTTTATGGAATGGAAGGATGAGGAGACGAGACTTCTAATCACATTGCTTTTACTCCCAGAGAACACAGAGGAGGGAAATGGCCCAGGTCACCACCCTGTGGGCTCTTAGTCCTCACAAATGTGTTCACACAGTGTTCCAGATCTGAGGCCTGAGACAGGAGAATAGAGGCTCCTTCAGTCACTATTTGTCTCCTAGAGCCCTTGAGAACCCTGTGGTCTCCATTACCTCTGCGCCATCCAGATCCCCACACCTACTTTCTTCTGCTCCCACACTTGCTTCAGATATTTAACATAGCAATGATCTCTTAAAGGTATAAATTAGACTGTGTTCTGTGCCTGCTTCAGAGTGTCCAGTAGCCTCTCTGTCACCTAGAAAGATCAGACGCTCTACAATGGCCTACAGCAAGGCCTTCTGAGATCTCCCCCTTGTATATCACTTTCCCAGCTATTTTTAGTTTCTCTCTTCCCTCAGACGACCCTTCTACTGTACTTTTCTCAATTCATAGGTGATGTGGCACCTGTCCTCACTGTTGGTTTTTATGTCCCCTGCAGGCAGAGTTTTCCTGTCCTGACTGCCTGCTCCCAAATAACAGACAGCTGCTTCCCAAATAACTGAATGGGAGACTTAATATAAATTATAAATTCTCGGTCCATAGCTCAGACTTGTTACTACCTAACTCTTAATTAACCCATATTTCTTATCTATGCTTTGCCATGTGGCTCATGACTTGTTACCTCATTTTCTACATGTCCTGCTTCCTCGGTGATTGGCTGGTGTCTCCTCTGACTGCTCTCCTTCATCCCATCATTCTCAGTTTGACTTTCCTGCCTAATTTTATCCTGTCCAGCTATTGGTCAGTTAGCTTATTTATTAAACTAATCATAGTGACATATATTCACACAGTGTACAGAAGGATTATTCCACAGCAGTCCCCTTGTCAGAGAGGCCTGTTCACATCTCCATCATCCTCAGGTTTTGACGACATTTTCTTATAGCACTATTAGAATCACAGTTTCATACTTTGTCATGTTTTTGTACTTTATAATATGTCTCTAGTTCTAGCCTTAAGAATTACTGTTTTTTGTTTGATTTTTAGTCTTTATACCCTGAACCTTCCAAAAACTCTGAACATTGTAGATCATCAGTGAATATATGTTAATGAAAGAATGATAGGCACAGCCCCTTGTATTCATTAGTTTTAATTGCCTATAGAATGGAAGGGTTTTTTTAAGATTTATTTATTTTTATTTTGTGTATATGAGTGTTTTGCTTGCATGTGTCTGTGCACCGTGTATCTGCAGTGCCCACAGAGGCCAGAAGAGGGCATCATCTCACCTGGAACTGGAATTGTAGATAGTGGTGAGTCTCTGTAGGGATACTAGGATTTTGACCAGATCTTCTGGAAGAGCAGCCAGTGCTCTTAACAACAGAGCCATCTCTCCAGCACTCAGAATAGAAGTTTGAGTTCCTTAATTTTTCAGCTGAAGCCATGGTGAGTCTGGCCCCTGCCACATGCCAGCCTTACATTCCAGTCTGCACTTCAGTTAGGTGAGGCTCGCACCTTCCCTCTTGTCTTTCGGGTCATGCTGTGATCCCTGGCCACACTCTGCTGACACGTGCCTCCACCACTCCCTCTCTTTGGAAGGAGAAAAGACTGAACCTTGTCTTTGTCCTTCAAATCTTCGTTACCCATCTACCTCCATGAAGCCCTTCATGGTTTTTCCATTTGGAATTCAGTCTTCCTCTACAGGGTGAGAGCATTTTGTGTTTGGATCTTTTATCACATTCCAGGGCAGAGACAGTACCCATGCTGAGAAGACCCTGGGGTTTGAGTCTGCCTCTATCACTTTCAAAGAGTGAGACTCTGGGTTAATAACATAAGCCCTGATTACTGTTTTCTTATCTGTGAAATACATGTAGACTCATGCTTTGGTCTTGTCAAGCTGTGGTGAATGTTGGTGACAGTAACTGCATTGCACAGTACACTCTAGAAGCTGCTTTTGTCAAGGTGACAATGTAACTAACCACCTGCTTGGGGATATAGTTAACTGGGGTAGGTGATTTTCCTCCTTTAGACTTGAAAGTGGATTTCTCTAATTCATCTCAACTAACCCCAAGGAAGACCCAATAAGTGTTTGAATCAATGCTTGCATGCATAATGGATAGATGGATGGATGGATGGATGGATGGATGGATGGATGGATGGATGAAATCATAGAACTCATCTAACTCCCATCACCTGTTAAAGAGCCCCATGAAACGGGGCCCTAGAGCTACTCTATGCCAAGATAGTTCTTGGTAGAAGTCACCAGATTAGTCCAAATTTCCAACCACCCCAGCTGAATCCATCCTCCATCCTCTGCACTTTAGGCTCCCAGGCCCACTTGCCCTGTTGGCTGACCATTCCCTGCTGTCTGTTAGAAACAGACTGATGAATTGAAATTGAGGATGGAAAAAATTTTCAGCATACAGACTATCCCAAGATTTTTGTAGATAATGAATAGCTGAGAGCATTCACCCCAGTTTTTCCTCTCTTAATACTGCAATATATTGAAAATGGCCCAGCCAAGAAAACTATTGCCTCTCTTTACCAGGATCTTAAATCTGTCTTCCACGACATCTTGTTTTAATTGAAAATGTTCAATCAATCTCTACTCTCCTTCACCTTTGTCCTGCTCCTTCACTCAATCAGGGCCAGTGTAAGAAATATTCTGGAGTGAATAAGGCTTTGTGGCTAGAGGGGGGAAGGGGGAAAGAGGTCTTCCCAGACAAGATCCACCTTTAAAACTGCCTTTTCAGCAGAGCCCATCCAAAGTGATTAGCTCCAGTTTTGTTGAGCAGCCCAACTAACTCCTTTGTGGACTCCTTTGTTGGTGAGCAAGGCAAATACTTCTGTGGTGCCTCAGGTCTGGCTTTTAGTATAGTCAGTCAGGGAGAGATGACTCATTTATTCATCCATTCATTCATTCACCATTCAATCAGCCCTGTGCTACTCTCCAACTACATCCGGCCACACAGTTGTCCAGCAAATCTGTGAAGCAAGCATTTCACAGACAAGACAAGATGGCTTAGGGAGATGGAGTGGCTTGTGCAAAGTCACTTGGTGTCTAGTTCTCTATTTCTGTGTTAGATACTCTTCCCCTAAAATTTGTGATTTAAAATAATGCTATACCTTCATGTCTTCTGTGGGTCAGACATTTGAGTGAGCCTCAGTGGGAGGGTCTTTTGAGGAGTCTGATTCAGTTGTAGGTAAACAGTGGCTGGGGCTGGAATGACAGAGTGCTATAGAAGTGAAGACTGACCACGAGTCTATCCTCTGTGCATAGTCCCAGGACCTTGGGGTGGTCAGTCTGCTTGTCTGTAAGCTTGGGACCATAGCTTGAGCATTCCACAACACAAGGTTCGGTTACTTTGCTTTATCTGACCTTGCCATGCAAGTCTCACAATGTCACTTCCACTGTGTCATTCTTTTGGTTAGAGGCCAGTTTAAAGTCTGTGAAAATTCAAGGGGAAAGAACATAAAGACTATGCCTTTCAGTGGAAGGAGTATCAAGGTCATATCAGAAGAGCATGTGAGACCAGAGACAATGTTGCAGACATCTTTGGAAATTAAAATCTATTCTCTCCATAGCATGTGGCAGAACCAGGATTTGGGCTAGACACATCTGCTTCCAAAAATGTCTGCTGCAGCTTACCAGCTCAGTCCACAGGGACCTCTCATTTCTCCCGTGCCCTGCAGCTATTCCTTTCAACACACATAACCACGACTCGGTCTCCCCGAGCCAACTAGAGACTGTCTGGGTTCAAGCAGCCAGCTTGTCTCTGCAGGCCCTGGCCACGAGACAGCCTCTGGGGGCTGCTAGTCAGAAAGGCCATGCTCAGTGCCAGCTTGTGGACTTTTCAGAGAGGGCACAGAGAAGGTCAGACACATCCAGAGAAAGAAAGCAGGTAGCAGCCCCAGAGCACAGCACGCCTACAGTGCGGCTCACTGTCATAAACGGCCGTGCCTGCTGTTTCTCCTCCTCCCATCCACATGCTGACCTGGGATGACTCAGGCTCTGACAGAAAAGGTGCCTTCAAGTTGAGAAATAGCCCAGGGCAGTGGAAACTCAAAGGCTGGAATCAGACTTGCCTGGATGTGATTCCTGATTCTACCATTATTAGCTATGTGGCATTGGATAAGTTCCTTCTATCACAGCCCAAGAAAGATAAAGAAAATATTGTTTAGATGCATGTGTGAATGGTAAACCATTTCTGCACTCTTGTCTGAATGCCTCTTTAGCTGCCCTGTCTTTATAGTCCAGCTAGGAGCAATCCTTCTCCAAAGACTCCCTCAGACTAGCAGCCTCAGGCTGTTGCTTCTGTGCATGTCACCCTACATGCCTCAGTTCCACGTATTCCTGGGTCAGGGCTATGAATCTCCTCCACTGAATAGTTTATCAGGTAGGAGAAAGATAGATACAAATGTGAAATGGTGTAGGTCCCAGAGAAACAAGGCCTGAGTTTAAATCCCAACTCCAGCATTTATAAGGTATCTAGTCTTAGGGAAAGTCACTTACCCTGTCTGAGCAATAGGAACAATAATAGACATCTCTCATTGGATTGTTATGAGATTGCTTAGCACTTACTAAGCACTGCTTAGCTATTGGGTGTCATTATTCATTTTCTTTTCATGCTACTGCCAGGCAGGCATATAGGTATTTAGATGATTGAGTCAAGCAAAGATGATCTCTTCTCCATAAATTGTCTAGGCTAGAGGGACTATTGAAAAGAAGGGCTGGCTGAAATTCAGTATTGCTGAGTAGTCTGACTGGCAGAGAACTATACAAAGATACCATGGAAAACCTATCCCAGCAAAGGCACCAAGGAGGATATTCCTATTAAAGTAATAACTGGATGTAGGTCTGGAGGCTCAGAAGGATCTGGTCCTGTAAGGCATGCTTGGCATGGTGGTCTAGTGGGATGCATGGTGAACAAAGACCTAAGAGTTACAGGATTAGAAGAGGAGGAACTGCAAAAGAGTGGGAGTCAGGAGGTAGCAAGAGGAGAGTTGAGAACCTACTTAAGGGCCAAGCTATGAACAGCAACTGGAAGACACAGAAGGGTTTTAGTCACTGAGTAACACTATTGGGTCTGCGCTAGAGAACACAGCCCCTGACTTCACTATTGAAAACATCCTATAGAGGGCTATTCTGGGACAGGAGGCCCAGAGGACAGGATGGCAATTGTTCAGGGGAAAGATGATGCTGACCTATTCTAGGGGATGGAAAGAGGTGGACAAAATCAAGATATGAGAAGTCTCAGGGGGAAGGTTGGCAGCTTGGGTGTTTGTAGCTGATGGGGGTGCGATGGAGAACCCACTGTCAGTAAACACTTAATTTCCACCCTATGAGAAATGACATATACTCTGAATGAGATCAGTTCTAAAGCCATGGTGGTAGGGAACAAGGGAACACTCTCAGCCTTGGGAATGACAGCAGGGAAGAGCCTGGAAAATCTAACGAAGAGATAGTGGCTAATTGGAGAACCCAAGCTATATATTAGCTAAGGGAAAGTTAGGGAGGTTCTTCAGGCCAAGGAAATAGCAGAGAACCCCAGAGATGTGGATATGGTGCATAAGGTAGATACACAATTGTTGTATTAATTGATCCCAGGGTGTTAATACTAGTATAGAACTGGAGCTTTCTCCTTGCCTGGCGAATTTATGATTTGATAAATAGGCTATCAATCTATACCCTAGGGGTTTATTATTTGCCAAATAGCAAGGGGAAATGGGATTCTATTTAGAGTCAGAGAGTTTTCCTGAGATTGCTCTCAAGAGAGATGCCTGGTCCTTGAAGGTCAGGCAAACCCTGCTCTTTATTCTGCAAAGGGTCTCTTGGCTTTGTGTCTTGCTCATCAGGCTTCATTCCGGACTATTTGAGGCCAGACTGGAAAATCCCAGTGTACCAAAAAGCTTGGTACACAGATTTGGGGGCATGGTTACTTAGACCCCAATGCCCACTCCACTCCTTTACTTGTGTTCTGTGCATTTTAGTTCCTTGTCCCTGAAAGGAGGACCATAATTATCACTGAAGGTTTTGTGAAGACAAAGACAATGCAGCCAAAACCCTAGACTGGAGAGGGATGATGCCCTCTTTACCACGGCTTTATTTGCATTTTTATTCTTTATAAGGAGGCCTCTTTTCATCCTGCTCAATCTCCTTTCAAAGTTGCTTCTTAACACACACCTGCAGATATGAAACTGGGGAGGAACGTGGCGAGAACATTTCTAGACTATTACCGGCTGAATTCCTTGGTTGAGAGGATGACAGTGCCCATGCCAAGGCTTCGGTAAGTGGTAGAGCCAAGCAATTAGGCTCAGGTCCTGTTTCACTGGGTCTGTGTTCAGGGAAGCTTCTCTTAGTTTTCTGATGCCCCTCAGTTTCCCCCCTGTGCCACAGGAAGGGCAACCCTAGCTCTGCCACAAGAATCAGTATGGGCCCAGAAGGTGTGTTTCCTAAGCACAGGCATCCGTGAAGCTTCATCTCCTCTAGCTTCTGGGATGTTAGCCCAGATTGCCAAACAGCATCCCATGGTCCAGAGCAAGGAAGTACCTTGACTCACCAGGTTGGTCAGGGTGAATGATGCCTCAGGGTCCACTTTCACAATGCAGTAAACCAAATAGCTGAGCTCCAATCCGCAGTCTGCATAACAGTATAGTCATGCATGGTGGGCCATCTCATTTCAGGCCCATCATAAGAATCTCCAGGGATGGGGCATTGCGAGGGAACCAAGATCAGCCACTGATCTAAGTTAGCCTGGTTGTTTACATATTCCACTCCATATGATCACTCATCCTCCGAGGTTCCCAAATGAACTCCAATTCCTCAGACCCCTATTCTGTAAATCAGGCACTGTTGTACACACTTTTCAGGTTATTGTGGGCTTTACATTGAAACACTAGTACCAGGTGTATGAGTATCCCATCAGTTTATGATAGTCCCTTCCCTTAACACTTGAAGGTTTGGGCTACAGAGGACACACCCCTAAGAAGTCCCATCTTGCTCCTCTGATGGACCCACTTGTAGATCCAAGGAGGAGAGAAGACTGGGATGGGATCATCCACCTTGTCTGAGGGCTGACCAACAGCTGGAAGTTCTGGGAGTTCCCATGTGTGCTGGTAGAGCACTCAATGAACATCAGGGCAGTGACATCCAGTGGCATCTGGAATGTTCTAGCACTGCTCTACCTCTGGGCCTCATCTCCTGTTCCCCTAGTGGTCCAGGCTCCTGGAATGACGTGGCAGTGTCCAACTCTCTACTCCTGCCAGACCATTCTTTCCATTGATGTTCGCTATGTTCTTTGGTGCCTCAGGAGCTTAGCACAATGATTCTTCCTCTACCATCTATTATTAATAATAAATATATAAGTCACAGTTACTTATTGTATGAAGTAATTTGTGTACCTAATCTTATTTAGTCCATGCATGTCTCGTCTTGCACTTTAGGAAAAGGAGACCCAGAAAGGAACAGAAGGTTGCCTGAAGTCACAGGGTCTATAGCACAGATAGGGTTTTTTATTCTAAAAGCATCTGAACTCTACTGCAATAGAGCTCCATCAGTGGACTGTCTCAGGCTCTCATGAGCAATGGGAGTTTAGGCAAGTTTCTTGGCCTCTTAAAACCTTTCTACACCTGTCTGTTAAACAGAAATACTAGCAACCACTTAAAATGGTTCTAAAGATTAGGTACAAGCTTAGAACAATGCCCAGCACACAGTAGATGCCTCCAAATGTTTTTGGTTTCCGATTTTTGCCAGTTTATGATAGCCTGTGACAAGTCCCCTGACGTACCTGGGGGCTGGCCCAGGCTCCATCATTCAGTGAGTTGTACCTCTCTAAGGCCTGATTTTCATGGCTGCATGCTCCAATGACACCCTGTCTCAGATTGAGAACAGATCATCTGGGGACTTTATATCCACCATTCTGGGGTATTAAAAAACCCCTACAGGAGGATTGTCTGTTCTTTCTCTACCCCCTGCAGTACCAGCCTGCCCTGCACATATTTACATGGATACACTCATCCATTCCATCACTCATACACCTATGGAAGACAGCACGTTGCACCCGGCTCTGGTGGGAGGGAGGTATGGGATGAGTTGGAGATTAAGGTATGACCCTGCCTTTGAGGAGTTCACCTCCAAAGGAAAGTGCTTGGTTCATTCTTAGAAGTCACTCTTGATTGGCTAAAGTTCTTAAACATTTAAAGCTTTGTAAAACTCAAAAGAATTCTTAGCATCTCATTTACAAGTTAATTTAGGGATTATCTCTTTTGGATCCTCTGTCAGCCTGCATAAAAATTATCTTCATCCTTCACCTCTTTTTTTTCCTTGCATGTGTCCTGGTCAGAGATCAGTGAAGTAGTGCTAACAGTTTGGGGGTACATCAGCGAGCATGGCAAGAGAAGACATTGAGACCAAGGGGGCAGAATGAGTGTCAAGGTCCAGAGTTGGAGCCAGGATTGGAGCCCAGGGCCTGACTCCTCTGTGGGATAATCAGTCTCAGTCTGGAGAGGATCTTCCAGATTGGGAGGGGACTTGAAACTGAGTCAGAATGATGCAGGGAAGTTTTCCTCCCAAGAGCCTCTGCTCATGGCATCCCTGACCCTGAGCTTTGAGGTCCTCTTCAGCAAAGGCTTCTTTGCTCACTAGGATTCAAAGAGTTGAGGCAAATACACCCAATTTTAAATTAGGAAAAACAAATTAGCTCCCTTCCTACCCCATACCCCTCCTTCTGGGCCTGGGTAAGCCCCTGCGAGCAGCACCCAGCTCCAAATTGGTAAGTAACCCTTGAAGAATGGATTCCCGGAAATATAGGTCCTATTTGAATTGGAATGCTCCCTGCTTTTGTATTATTTTCCACCCAAGCATCAAATAGCTTAAGTGAAAGAGCAGTTCTGGCTGTAAAGGAAAATTACATGTTTTGACTCAAAATTAATCTTTGTTTTCTCCCATCTCCATGGATAATTGCCATATGTCACTTTCTACCCATATGCTGGTGAAAGGCTGTTGGCATCTGGGGTGCTGGGCCGCCCCTCAGGAAGAAGTCCTGGGAAGAGGCAGCAATGTGGGCATGGGAGCTCAGGCTCAGCACTGATTAGGAAAGCTAAGACCCTACATTTATTTCTAACCAGTGTCACAACCATAGAGCTAAAAACCAAAGGGGATAAAATCAGACCAAGAAAATGAATGGACCAGCAATACTTCTGTGAGTGGGCAGAGCATGAACACGGAAGTAAGCTGGTACTGACCAAGTAGACTCAGGCTTTGCACCTGAGCACCAGGTGCACCTGACTGTGCCAAGTGACATCATGATATATGTATATAAGGAGCACATCCTGTGCTAGGCCTGTGATGAGTCCTAGGGGAGCAGAGTTAGCATCAGCACATTGGGAACATGCAAAATATAACAGCACTTAACAGTGTACAGTAAGTATACACAACTACATGTCAGATGTGGCCTCACTCACAAACCTTCATGGCTCCCTGTTACCTCCAAAGAATATTCCAGCTCCTTTTCTTTGCTACTCAAGGCCTTAGCCAATATTTTTAATTTGATATCCTGCCGCCTTCCAAACGCTTGACATTGGGAACACCTATCCTGCCTCTTACCATACCCTTGACCTTGGTAATACCTGCTTCCAACCACTTCCTGCCATATGCATCAGCCCGAACACGCTGTCCATTTTTGTGTTTCTATAACTTTCATCCTTTCCCTTTATCCCTTTCATTTTGTAGAGGCTAAGTTCCTACTAACTCATCCAAACTTTATCCAAATGTCACATTCTGTCTTCCTGTCCCCCTTCCTGCTAACATAGAACTATCTCCTCAGCTGTGGTCCCAGTTGCCTTTCATATACACCCTCTATGCTGTCTTGTCTGGTATCTCTGCAGGCAGGTCTGGCTTCTCCATTGGACAGTCTCATTCCTGAATCCTTAGTGCATGGTGCAGAGCTTGTGCATGTTAAGGCCTAAATAAGTTGTGAAGTCATTGACACTGAACATACAGTAGTAGAGCTGGGTGGGAGTATTCACAAACCATCTCCCTCAAGCTCTTTGCCCTATGGGGAGGTGCCAACCAGATGTTATTATTCCCACACACAACCTGGAAAGTCCTTGACATCTGACAGGCATATTCCAAGAAGGTTTCAGGGAGAAAGTGAGATTTGGACTTGTTTTTTTTTAAGGACATGAAGAGTTGAGATTGATGGAGTAGAAAGAAAATGATGCTATCCCAAGATTTAGTCTTAAATCCAGTGACTATATAAATCAATTTGTCAGTCAAAATTATGACAAATAAAGCACTGAATAAGGTAAAATGCAACAGGACCCAACAAAGCCTGCTGCACTGCTAAGACCAATGTGGTCAGAGAAGTGACGAAATGATAGTAAACATAGGACTCAAGGTCCATTTCCATTCACCACTCACCCCAGAAGCACCTGCTCCCCACCTAGCCTGGCTTAGGAATTAGAGAATAAAGCCAACACATCCAACTCCAAGTCCTATGACATATATAGATGTGCAACCTCCCAGGAAATGATGGTGTAGATGTTAAATGGTGCCCAAAGAGCTAAAGAAGCCTTGAAAAGTTGACTTCCAAAGCAGATGAATCTAAAGAAATTGAGAAGGGAACAGAGGTATGAGCCATCTGCTGTTTAGGGCCTCCTTTCCCTTTCTGTGCCCTCATCTTTTCTTATAGTGACACTTTGCCTTCCCAGCCACTCCATAAGTTGTTTCTGCATTCTCACACCCCTCTCTAGCCATTGCATGCCTCAGTCCCATGACACCATCTACCTATAGCTGTGTCCGTAGCAATAAACCCAAGACTGCCTTCTTTACTTTACATCTTCTTCGTCCTATAAAAACATACCTGTCTTGTGTCCTATGCTCCTTGTGTCCTGTGCTTGAGGTGTGAAGAACTATTCTCCTCAATGACCTATGGATGGATGGCACCTTGTAATCCAAGTACCTCTTCTCCAACTCTCCTTTCACCAGAGTCTAACAAGGCAGGAAGAACAAGCATTCTCCTCCTTAAATTCTCACATCCAGGAAGGGACTCCTTTAAGATCATCTGCCGTCTCAGGGCGGCAGATATGGTTATAGCAACTGACTTGCATGTGTGTGGCCCTGACTTCCATTGCTAGTGCTGAAAACAAAGCAGACTCGAAAAGATCACACCATCTGTAGGTGGCAGTCCAAGCATGAGCTTTGTAGGCCTAGAGTGTTAAGGGGCATTGGGTGTAGGCTCATCTCACCTGCCCTAGACGGTCTCCTCATGTTGGCCAGATCTTCGAGGAACACGTGTTTTCAGGCACTGAGACTGGGGGGAGGTATGTCAAGGCCAGGCGTCCTTTGTGTGTGTCCTGACACCTACTCCATCTTCATTTGGCTTGTGACTCATCAACCACGAATAAAAGTTGTTGTGCCAAGGTCAGAGCACAATGGCCACAAGACACATACATCTTCAGTCCTAATTCAAACAGCCCGCTCCATTTCTACTTCTAGCATTCACCACTTCTGACTTCATGTTGAAGTCTTCAGTTTGAGTGGTTGCTTTGCACAGTTATGGTCTCCACTAAACCTAAACAAGTTGAGTACAGCATCAATGTCTGTCTGTATCTTTGACATGTCCAGAGTTTCTGGGGCCACAGTCAACAAATTACATTAGGGAAGGGAAGCCTGTTATGAATTATGCACATGTGGGGAACCCCCAGCTGGCCAGGCTAGGATATACCACACCTGAGGGAAAACTTGCTGGCATGCTGGGCAGATGCAGTGGTGGGCTGGGCAGATGCATCCCATGCAGGCATGGTGGCAGCAGCAGCGGCCAGTAATTCACAATCCAGATGCTGCATCCATGTGGAGAGTTTATTATAACAGAGAAATGAAGAGAAAGATAGGAAGGAGGAGAAGAGAAAGAGAGAGGGAGAGAGAGAGAGAGAGAGAGAGAGAGAGAGAGAGGTCAAAGGGTGTACACCTTGTGGAGGAAAAGGCAGAAGAGAGAGAGAGGAAGGGGCAGAGTTTTTCCTTAAAAAGAAGCTTTTATGACAGGACGCAGGGTGGCACCAAGGGGTGGGATTTCAAGGCGTGGATCAGAATATTAACAAAGCCTCCTGGGGTGCTCATTCATATTCTCTAATTTAACTTCATGACACTCCTGGAAGACTGGAATAGTTTATTCTCATTGTACAAATGAAGTTCAGAGAAGTTCAGTTCCTTGCCCAAGGCCACACTTCTGAAGTCAGCCAACTTGGGAATTCAGAGCAGTTCTTTGGGACTTAAAATTAAGACCAGTCTTCCCGCTGAGAATAAATCTTAAATCCAGTGACTATATAAATCAATTTGTCAGTCAAAAATATAACAAATAAAGCACTGAATAAGGTAAAATGCAACAGTGAATAAAATTGGTTCTGACTCCACAGGAGCTCATTATCTCTTATATGAACAGAAACACTGAATGATGGCACTAAGATTACTGTGTTGGGTGCTGGGTGCTGAGTTTGGGGACATAGAGGTAAAACAGACACACATCTGCTCTCTGAGATCTCCAGGCATGCTAGGAAGACATGCCTGGAGACATTATGAGTTTTTGTAATGAGGCTGAATAATAAAACTGGGATTCTGAAGTCCTTGGTGGTCATACACCATACACAGAATGACAGAAGGGGACCCAGCCGCCCAAGAGCTCTCTTTCCTCTGCTCTCCTTCTCCTCTTCCTCTTCCTCTTCTTTCTTCTTCTTCTTTCTTCTTCTTCTTCTTCTTCTTCTTCTTCTTCTTCTTCTTCTTCTT